>BKCP01005960.1:2418974-2429990 GCA_008636005.1 Striga asiatica | reverse complement strand
CACTTGGGCAATTGACTTTAATATCTTCAATTTTTTGTACATGTATACACTTTCTTGAAAGCCCTTACTATTTTTTACGTTATAATTTTTGTACATTTACACAATTTCTCGAAAATCAGTGAAGAATTTGACTTAATAACCTCCGCCACCCTGATGTTTAATCACTTGGACTTGGTCATTTGACTCAACAACCAAGTTGAACACCAGTAATACCATCAGTAATGAAAATCTAGAACATCACTAAATTACACATTTCTCCAGCAATTTCTCCTCACCCATGATAGAAAAATTCAGGCCCTGAGAACCAAGACAGACAGAAACACTATATTTCATTCTTCACATATATTTTTTTTTTTATGAAAGCTCAAGTCACAAGTAAACTGGAATATTCCATTTTGTTTAATTAATAATAGTTACTATAAATTATAAATCCAGTTAAGGATCACGAGGGCCGTCTGAGGACTGAGTCTTCCTCAAGTTCCAGTGGAGTCCATCGTGTATGCTGCGTAGGAAATCGCAGGTGGAGTCCACCTGGCAGGCTGTGGGGACGGGCCATGGGGCCATACTGCAGACAAGCGCATCCCCAGGCGCCAGCTGTGTCCGGCCTTTGCCATCAAACGACACCCAGGCGTGGCTCCTGCTGTTGAAAGGCACCACCACACGGAGAGTCACGTGCTCTGGGAGTATCAGTGGCCGAAAGGACAGAGAGTGGGGGCAGATTGGCGTGAAAAGGATTCCCGGGACCTATTGTCATAGATATAAGGTGGTGGTTAAAAGTTAAAACAGCGTTGCTATTAGCTATCTACGTATGTATATATATATATAATATTTATTCCTCAAAGAGCGGTTTACAGTTAATTGATTGACCATAGCAAAAAGTTCTATTCTTCGACGTTGGAGAAATGGAAATGGAATTTCGCAAAATCAAAATTAGTGACATCAACTCGGTTCAGTGATTCAGTCTTGAATCAGCTTTGTGCATATATGGGAAACTTGTTTGAGTATGGGTTTTAACGAGCAAATCTTGGAAGGAAAAAGGCCATTATTTGAGCCAAGAATCTGAACTCATACAGAATCAAGAATGCATTGGTACTCATTTAATCCTGTCTCGGAAGGTTCAGCTCAATTGAAAATCTAGTGACTAGGAATTTGATGCGAAGAGATTCTCTTTACATTGGTACTCATTTCTAAAAAAGGTCCTTCCGATGATATATAATTCTAGTTTCTTATTTTGCACCACAGATTACAATCATTGCCAGCAAAATGACTCAGGGATTCATTGTTTTGCCATTCCATTAAAACTCAGATAGCTTATGTAATCTAATTATCGGAATTTTGTAATTGTAGAGTAAAGTTCCATGAGCATATATACCACCAATAAAGGGGTCCATAGCTCAGCGGTAGAGCATTTGACTGCAGATCAAGAGGTCACCGGTTCGATCCCGGTTGGGCCCTTAACTAATTATTTTTTTTTTCAATATTTATTTAATAATTTACTTTATTGCTTTTTCTGGACCATTGGAAATTATAAGGATCTGATCTCATAAACCTAACAATAAACGGCTCTTCCGTTTATATCTATTCTCCCCATACATTTTCTTGGCGCCTTAATGAAGTCTACAAATTACTTACTTCTACTACTATCTACGTTACACGAAATTTATCAAAAAAGCCTAAGAATGATCACTAATTTATATATCTAAATAGTACATCCATAAATACATCTAACAAAACTAGTAGCTAAAAAGACTGTTCCCTTTCTTATAGATGACATTTATTAGAAGGGCCCTTCATTTATCATCATATACAGCTAAAGACAACAAATGTGTCTGAAAAAACATACCTGAGGATGGACCATAGATCCACCAGCGGCAAGTGAATAAGCTGTGCTCCCGGACGTAGTGGAGAGGATGAGGCCATCCCCTTGAACACACGTCACAAAAGACTCGTCACAGTAGCACTCGAGGTTCGTGAGGAATGATGACATCCCGCGGTCGATTGTGACCTCATTCAAGACGAGCATTGTGTCTTCGTTCTCGTATTCACTTTTGGCCTCGTCTCGGACCACATGGCACTGCAGACGGTGCCTCAGTGTGATGCCGATGGGCCCACGGAGGATCGAGTTCAGATACTCGCGGTAGTGCTCGCTGTCTGGGATTTCAGCCCGTTAAAGAAATATAATATTGCTCAAGAAAATGAATAATAAAATGGCGGAGATGATGATCGAGAGTAAATTATAGAGTAAAAGATGGTGAATTAAGGATACAAAATGGGGTCATGAAACCAAGGGAGCCTAGAGAGAATGCCACAATGGGAGGTACTGGGCCTTTGAACATAGATGCAGCCTGCAACAAATAAATAAATAATTAAAATGAAAATTGTTGTTTGATCAAAATTGTGATGTATCTATTAGCTATGACGAAAGTTACGGGGGCCGACTATTCATGAAATTGAATGTCGAATGTTCCATCTAGACAGTTTCTAGCATGAAATAGGGATAAAACGGACACGTGGCTGTTAAAGAGTCCGATGAAGTATGATCGAGTGAAGTGAATATGAAATAGACTGTTGCTATGCACTCAATCCAAGTTTGAGCAGATATACAAATAATATTGGCAAACCTCGAGCAGAGTCATTACCAAATACAAAGCAGATTAATTTCCAATGTTACAATATTTAAGCAAAAGCACCACAAGGAGCTCATATTACATTACAGGCTAGTGAGGAATACGAAGACAATGCAATTTAATCAGATACAATTTGAAGGATTTTGTAGATGCATCGATGAGGGTTTTAAAAAAAAAAAAAAAGCGGTTTTAAAAAAAAAAAAAAAAGCTAAAATGAAAAAGATCGTCATCTACATTAGCACAGCACAAAAGCCACAACAGTTATAAGAAGAAATCAAGAAACTCTGTTGTGCAACGCATGGATGACGGCATTCTTTAGGGAAGTCAATTAGAAAGCAAACTAATTCCATTGCAACTGATAGGGTCAAGGTCATGAGGAGTTATCTTCACGATTACTGGAAATAAAGGGTTGCTATATGGAAGATGAAAATAGCTACTACACGTATCAGCTTCCTCGTCTGCATAGAATAAAGCCTGCTAAGCACCAACAATCAAGACAGGCAATATCTGTGGGAGTTGTTTCGTGCTTATTTTCAGAAATTCCTGATTGAAAATTTAAAATAAAAAATAAAAAAGAAGCATGCTAATTCTTACGAAAAGAACCAAAAAAGGACACATACCCAAAGTACAGTACCATCTCCACCGAGAGTTACAATGAGGTCAACCTTTGTATGCAGGAGGAGCACATCCTTGTCTGTGTAAACAATAAGCACAGTCAGCAGTCAAGATAGTTAATGTACCCAAATAGAGACAAAATGTTATGTAAATGAGCTAGCTTTATGCTCTGAAGTATGCATATATCATTTAAAAACAGAGGACATCAAACTATGGTTCAAAAGGTAAATTTGGTTCCCATAATATAAAGGAACAATGATCCAATTAATAGCACCTCATGCTTTACACTGATACAAGACATAGCAGGTATTTGGGGACAAGAAATGTCCAAACATTTTGAGTAACGTCCATGGAAAGTAGAACCGGAAAATAAGGTGGTAAATCGACAATCAATCAAACAGCATCCGATTTCAATTTATAATATAAGGAAGACTGACCGTACCATCTAACCATGTTTGTACAAAGTTGTAGTATGTAGATTCCGTCAGAAGCTCAGACTTCACACGTGGCTCGACAAATATATTTAATTTCTTCTGTTCTTTCAACCATCTTTAAAGGACATAGAAGAACCCACATTTTTAAAATATGTTATTGCAAAAACAGCACATTATACCTCAAAAGCAGTAAGAAATTAATCCTCATATCATTGCGCATCCTACCTGACCATTTCTAAACATAGAATCCTGACAGAGGTAGAATTTGGTTTGGTCAATATAAGCACAGTTTGTGGTGGAGATTCCCATTTCAATGATATCTGAAAATATATATATATATATATATGAAAGAAATAGGTTTCTTTATGCAGTACAACTAAAATTTGAGTATCAAGAACTAACATATGGTTTAAAATCAGCTGTTTCAAGAAATAGGATGAATACGAAAGTGCAAGAGCTAATCAACTAGGTGAGAGATTATTTTGTACCTGTTTACTACTTCGCTCGGCAGTAGTTATATTACCCTTCTCAAACGACACAATGTCATGTTTGTGGCGATTACATTTTTCACCCTTGCAGTACCAGGACAGCTTGAATGATGCCTATCTCCACAAACCAACATACCATTGTTATTCTGTATTCATCAGGTAGTCAGCTATGGTATATATAGCAAATATATGAAAATCATCATGTAATGACAAATAGGTACTGAAAAATATGTTCATTTTTTTATTAAGAAAAAAGCAATAACTAAGTAAAATAAATCAACTATTATAGTCAAGAATGATAAAGCTAAGCTTTTTCTACATAGCCTGACTAACCAAACAATGGGAGCTACATAAGACATAGTATTTTAGCAAGAAATTCTTGATTTTTAAAGAAAACACAAATAATATTTCTCGAGTATTCTAAAAATCATTTGTTATATCGAGTGTTTTATTGTGCATCCCTCCTCATTCCTCATGGGTTAAGGTACCAAGCCCATCTAGTTTCCGGTCTATGGTTATATTGCATTATTGCTTCATCCTCATTTCTGAAGAATTTGAATGCCATGGTTGTTTATTCCCAACCTACATAATCTGTACCGAAAATAACACAACATTTTGCTTCTTTTGAGAAAAAGAAAAATATATCAGCAAACATTAATATAATATCTGATAAGCCTTTAGTATACAAGGACACACCTTTTTCATCATCTTATTTGGGGTGCCCGAGGAGCCAGGCTCAGACTCACCATCTCGAAGGACCTCCTGAGCGGATATATCATCTTTCCCACAACACAACTCACATTGATCACTATTTTTATCTGATAAAACAGTTTGATCTTCCACATTTCGACCTCTCTCTAAATGGAAGTTACTGCAATTCCCTCCTAAAGACAACATCAACCAGAACGAGGGAAGAAAATAAATCAACAAATAACAGTAAATATGGATGCCAGATGAAAACTTTATTGCCTACTGAACAAAGGGTGACAAAGAAAATGTGCTGACATTTCAGAAAAGCAAAGCAAATGAGAAAAAAATAAATAAAAAAAAAAAGCCCTTTTTTTCTGTCTAAAAACTTCATCATTGGATGTTAAGATGGATTTTATAAGAAAAGCCTCAGAACAGCAACTGATATAAATTAATTCATTTGAAGATTATAAAACGACTTGTTCAGATCAGAAGTAAAAAGGATATTTCAGGAAGTCCTCTGCCAAAGACAGAATGCTTTAATAAAAGGATATTCAAATAATCGGCTCCATAACGTACTTTTGTTTGACTAGGAAACTGAGTGTTTAATAATGAGATTCAAACACAGCAGCATCAAAACACAACAGAGTGAAAAAAACAACCTTTTGACACCAACTGCAGATTGCGCGCCCTCTCCAGCTCATACTTACGCTTCCATTCAGCAGCCTCCGCCTGAGCAGACGCCTTACCTTCAGTAACACTTCTTAGTGCTTTTCCTACAGCTAAAGCGGAATTTAACCAAACTTTTTCAGCAACATGTTATATAGACGCTGAGTATTGAAACATGACGAATCATAATAGTTAATGCGACTCACTTCTCAAAGCCTCAGAGAACTCGATCAGATGATCATCAATACCCTGGACAGGAGCCTGCTGAATAATATCCTTGATTGATTCTTCCACACTCAACAGAGAAAAAGACTCAATGAATCCATTTTCTGATGGTGACACACTACCATTGACCTAACGAGAAATTGCATATCAGTCTTTGTCTTTCCCTCTTTAGTCACTTAATATGATTTTTGAGGAATCTCGGCACAAAAGAATGCACTTGTGCTTCGATTTTAATGTGTAGAGAAACAGAATAGGAACGGACAGTGTGCACTTCTGGAGTTCTGGTGCATCACAAATTACATACAGCTCGATTTTCAGGATAGTGATTACAATAGCAGATAACCATATACAGCAGCCATACACAAGTCACAACCCCCATTATTGTTCTCACAGTATATCAATAATTAATTTGACTAATCAACACCATTTCTACTTGAAAATCCAATTCAACAATAGCTAAAG
Organism: Striga asiatica; assembly: GCA_008636005.1. Lineage (NCBI taxonomy): Eukaryota > Viridiplantae > Streptophyta > Magnoliopsida > Lamiales > Orobanchaceae > Striga > Striga asiatica. The sequence continues at coordinate 2,423,783 of BKCP01005960.1, read as the reverse complement.
AAATATGTATGCCTTCAACTAGTTTCAGGTTTGCAGAATAGATATTAAAGCCACCACCTATCAAAAGTCACCGATCGAAACAACAACAACAAAGCAAAAACAGCATCCACAGGAAAAGCAACCGAATCTAGCTTCGAATGATCAAGGCGAACTAAATCAACAGTCAATTTACAAGAACACGTCTCAATAAATCAAGACGAAGTTCCACAGAGAACTACACATCAAAAAATTCAAAAGAAAAATTGAAAAACTAGCAAGGAAACCAAGAATTTGCATAACACGTACATTGGCAGAGGAGGAGTTGCTCGGGGACATGGGGCCCGCTATCTTCTGCATATACGGCAGCACCCACAGACCCCCAATTTATGCGTGAGAGAGAGAGAAGCAAAATGTCTGGTCAAGAGTAGTCACCAAAAAACGACGAAGCTGAAGCTCATATATATATAAACTATATCTATATCTGTTTGTAGCTATGAGATTAAAGATTCAATTTTTATGACGATTGGTTGAAGACTGAAGAGAGATAGATGGAAACCGCGAGGTAGTTCCAACTTCCAAGTTTAGATAGAGAGAAAAAGAAAAAAGTGACTGTGGCATGTGGGACACAAGAAACAGACACGTGTGAAATCGTGAAGGTTTGGAAGAAAAAAGTCAGAAAAACACTTTCTTTGTATGATTTTTCTTTTATTCTTTTCGGGTCGAAAACGTTATGCGCATTGACGGTGAAACTGAAAATCTGAAACCAGCGAGAAGATGATGAAAGTGGAGGAAGGGTGGACTCGAAGATTTTGACCTGCCCATTACTCATAGTCGCTGCTCTTTGTTTACTTCCAATTTCCAAATACCAAATTGTTAGGCTTAGGCAGATATCACTATTTCCTCTATTAACTATCATATTTTTATTAATATTAGTATAGTGCACATGTAATACACGTAAATTATTATTATTTGAGATTTATATTATATTATTATATTGTTTATTTAAAATATTGGATTATTATTTTTTAATAATCAAACAAAATAAATATATTTCATAATTATAAACAATTGTTTCAAGTTATTTATTTTAATATCAGTATTATCTTTTTTTTTTATATCTCATGAAAAAATTTCTTTAAAATAAATTAGTAAATTGTTTTAATAGCATAGTCAAACAACTTTAGAATCTTATAAATAATTGTTTTTGTAATAATAATAATAATAATAATAATAACAATAATAATAATAATCAAACTACTATTATTTAATGATAATAAATAATTGTTCTTAATAATAAATAATCATTAATTTATTTTTTCTAATGATTAAATTTTAAAAATATAATATGTTCATTATCTAAAATTTTAATATTAAATTCTCAAATATTACTTATAATATTTTTTGTACATCTGTGCATGTGCACAAGATATTTACTAGTACTTATTGCAAAGTAGACTATGATTGGAAATTGCCTTAGTTAGTTGCACATGAATGACAATCTCACATTGGAAGATCTCAATATCATCCGTAGAATTAGAATTAGAATTTATCATCAACATTGCTCTCGAATATAATCTAAATTTCAATAACGTTATGAGTGAAGTTTTTAATTTCTAATAGCATATATATTTGTTGCCCCGTATGATAGCACCGTGCATCCCCCAATTCTCTGTCGAGGATCCCTTCACCATGGTTACGACACTTTGGCTATCTACATCAGCAACCACACTTCGATGCCCCAAATCCCACGCAAGTTGGAGTCCTTGGAATGTTGAGAAATATTTCTTGGAGAAAAAGAAAATATTGGCGTTCAAATATTTTTTGTATTTGGGACCAAAATTATGGAAAGCGAAATAAAGAATAAAATATGCAAAACAAACAAATATGCAGGTTTGACATAAATTTTTTACAAGTCAATATCCAGAGCGTGTCGGCTTGCAATTTAAATTCATCACATTTTGCATTATTACATAGGAANAAAAAAAAAAAAAAAGTAAACTAAAAAAATAAATGCATTTTTCCAGACTTACTTTTAGCCACGACCACACAACTCGTGTGTGAGACTTGACTCATAACCACACATAACATGAATAAAAAAAATTAATTCCTTCGCCTCACTAGGTGAAAATAAATATTTCCAAGTTGAGGCCGATGAATAAAAATATTGTGGTTTGTTTATAGAAGCTAAAAATGCCTGGTTGAGCTATGGAAAACGAGAAGTCGGGTAAAAGACAATCGGTTTAATCTGCAAATTTCCAGTACTCAAACTCGTCAAACATAAATATGCCAATAGAGGCATTATATAGGCACAAAAATAAGCCCTCCCCCACTTTGGAAAAAAAAATCCACAATATATGTCTTGTAGTTGTAGTGTAGTTATGTCGATATTATGATATATAATTTCATCAGTGTAACGGCGAGTCGAGACCCTCTTGAGAGGACAAAGTCGGGTGCATGACGCAATAATGCCTCTTTGAAGGAAAAGGCGGCGAAACCTTCCGGAAGGATGGCCTCTTCTTCATTCGCCTTAGAGTTGCGTTTGTGTAGTGAGATTTGAGAAGAGGCAAAGCCCTCTCCTTCAACTTGATAATGCCAAAGAATAACAGCTTGTAGGCCACTAGGATGGCCGCAACTGCTGCCAGGTCCCACCACTTGGAGTGGTTTAAGGACATGCCCATAATTGAGGTCAACACTTGTTCTCCTTTGAGTCTTGGCTGACCGACCAATGGGGACTCGAACTCAATCCCAAGCATGTCGTTTTTGTATGCCCCCTGTGCATTGATCACCAATCACAAATTTTGTATTGCACTTTCTTGTTTGGACCGTTGCTAATAATTAGAGTAAATTACAATTTTAGTCTTGTATGTTTCACTACCTTAACTTTTTCGTCCTCTTCGAATTGCGTTTTTTATTTTCGTCCCGTATGTTTGCAAAAAGGCTACAAAAAAGTTCTTTTCATACATAAGGGACGAAATTGAAACATTTTTTTGCAAAACATAAAAGACGGTCTTTTTTGTTGCGAAAATGACTTTTTTGTAACCTTTTTGCAAACATACGGGACGAAATCAAAAACGCAATTCGAAGAAGACGAAAAAGTTAAGGTAGTGACACATACAGGACTAAAATTGCATTTTACTCCTAATAATTAATACGATTGAAGTTACCTGCAATGCCCATGACATGTAGTTGACGTACGAAACAGGATATTTCCAGAATATCTTGGGGAGGTCGGGTAGGAGCCGGAAAAAACCGGCCGTGGCCATCATAATGCCCTACATCAAGTACATGAGTTGTAATAAATTCGAATTTGTTTTTCAGTTTCTAATACATTGAGAGATTGAGAGAGAGAAGTTACGATGAGACCGGCGCCGACCACAACTCCCATCATGAAATTGGGGACAACTGCAGCCACAACCATCATGCAGCTCTCGACCACTGCTATGGACAGCAAGAGGTCGAGCACTGCGTACGTGTAGTGGAAAAAACCCGGGTGAAATCCCACCGTGAAATAAATGATGGACGACGAACTCAATGATATTGCCACCACGTAAGGAAACGAAGAGACGAAATTGGAAACGACATACACACTGACGCCATAGTGTCCGTTGAGCCTTTCCTTGTGAAACACCTAGAAAACATAACAAAAAATGAATTTAAAAAAAAAAAAAAGGATGATTTTTGACCTTTTAAGTTTACCTTCATTTCCTCAATAAATGATGGAAAACCACCGATGGTCATGAATGTCATGAAGCCGGATATGAAGCCACCGCAGGCTCCCCTGGCTAGAATCGCGTGGGAATTAGTGCCCACGTCGTGGAAGACTGCACTCACACATAAGGAGACCAAGATGAAGACTATGATTCTCAGCCAGTAGTATCCAAAGTCCCTAGTCATGTTTTTGAACGACCGTCTCGTGAGAGTCGAGAGTTGCATCGACCATGTGGCCTGGCTCCCGTTAATTTCCTCAAAGACGAATCCGCCCCCCTGTGGTAATATTTCTCTTGTGAGATGGAAGTTTGACAGGATTTACTTACATGTGATCAGGGAGTGTTTGCAAACAATTCTACTTTTCGGAGAATTGAAAGTCATTGAGAATAAGAAGTTGGTAGAGTTTATGAATAGAAGTTGAACAGTGATCGAGGGAGAGTTTGGTCAGTTGCGAAGCAGTTGAAAGGTACTTTAAAAATGGGTAGTGGAAAATCTAAAGCTTTCTGGCTGAACGAAGAGGAGTCACAAGCAAAAGCAGAGATTTAACAAGATTTTTTTTTTCACCAATACACAAAACCAAAGAATCACTCCTGTATGAATTTAAGTATTAAATTGCTCACGGTGACTGAAATCTCTTTGATTCTAGCTTTTGCTCTTGACGCGAACTTCGAGGTTTGATAATTCCGAATAAGCTTTGCTCTGATTTCCCCTGTTGCCAAATCCATTAGTGGGCCTGTGTTAAAATCTATTTCCTGCAACAAGGAAGAATTATACAAAAGGAGATTCTCGGTTAGTGTCGTCCTGATATATATAAATCTTTATTTCATACCGACGAAAAGTTCGAATACAATACTCACTTTCATCCTTTGTGAACCCATCAGAGCCTCATGTATATCCTGCAACAAGTAAAAAAGATCACCAATTACAGACTGTCACCACTGCAAAACAAACAGAGTACTAAGTGCATACAAACTAATTACTCACTCTCAGTATTCTTTGCGAGCCAATCAAAGTTTTAGTGACGTCATCAAAGTCCGAATTAACACAACGAAGGAAATGATCCGACGGGTTCCTTCTTTGGGGACACGGGAATCCAGCATCCGCAAAGAACTGCAAATAATT
>BKCP01005960.1:2398540-2413389 GCA_008636005.1 Striga asiatica | reverse complement strand
AAAAAAGGTGAAATTTTGGAAAAGAAGATAAAAAAAAGTGTCCACCCGCCCTGACAAGGGACAACTCTAGAACAGTTGGGAATTAAATAAATATGGGAGAGAATACAACATAATATAGTTATTAGTATTTAATTCCTTCACTATGTATGGTTACTCTAACTAGAATTTATCATATGATATTTTCATTCCAAAATAAATATGCATAATAATTTGTAAAACATACTCGTTCCAATTTCTCGCCAAACTCCAATTTGGGTCCAACTTTATGGTAACATGAATTTGCATTTATCTTACAAATTAAGACAAAATTTATTTTCCCACCCCTCCTCTTCTTTCGGAAATACAATGAAATTTTTATGCACAACAGAAGTGAACCTGATCAAATATTTTTAATTTCACTAAAAAGATAATTATGAGGGATTCATATTCATACATATAGATATATCATATATATATATATATAGAGATAAATTAGATTTACAGATATAGTTGCTAATTATAGAATTTCGTCCTCTAGCCAAATAAATTGAAATCCATGTTTCTTCTGAATTTTTCCCGAGAGAATAAATAAATTGGATTTCGTCCCCTAATATTCTGTTTTTAAATTTAAAATAATTCACATGAATTCTGGTATGACACCTTAACGATTAGGCGTGTTGATCCATCAAATTTTTTTATCATACCTTAACAACAATTAGACATGTCGATCCATCCCATTTTTATTTCTGATGTTTATTAATTAAAGTTCGTGTAAAAAATATGTATATTTACTAAAAGAATAAGGATTAAATATGACTAGCAACTGTCCTATATAGGCTATATTTAATTAGTTTTTCTCCTCATTAACTGTTGTTAATCATGTTTTAATAAAGCTAAAAACCTGTTAATTAAGGAACAATTATTATAACATCTTTTAAATTACGCCGGACTTAATAGAGGTCAAAAAGTTGCGACAAGGGCTCTGCAATATGGCATGCAAGTACTTGTGTGAGAGAGAGAAGGAGAGATGTACGTACCTGCCAAGGAATCAAGAAAAGTTGACTTTCCGGACCCAGAAGGACCCATAACGGCCATGATCCGACCCGGAAGAGCATAACCCGTCAGCCCATTTATCAGCCTCTTTGTCGGCCCATTCCCAAAATTCGGCAGTACCGCCGTCAAGTCCTCCCATGTTAAGAATACGCCGCCGCCCTCCGCCCCTCCGCCGCCGCCCATCTCGACGTCCTGCGTGGTACTCCTATGAAGCTGAGGAGCTGCTGTCTCGATCTCCATATTTCTAATTTTCACATACAATAACTTTTGAGTGAAAGATTTTTTTTTAAAGAAAATGAGTAATTACTTTTTTGGAATAATTGTTGGAATTTCCTGATGGATGGTGTTGTTACCAGATATAATTGAATGCGGCCATGAATAGAGTAGCAGGGTGGAGGTTGAGAGAAAGTGAGGCATTTATATTTACTTCATTTGGGGAAAAAGTATCGTGTTGATAACATTTAATTTGGGAGCTTTTTGTAAAGAATTGTTTATTAGAAATATGGATATTTTGTATGTAATTGGACAATAATTCATTCAAAATAAAATATTTTATAGGAAAAATTCAACATAATTTAAGCATTGTTCATTAATTATTTAATCTCTTTCACTTAAAATATATTTTATTTCAAAACTAACAAAATAAAAATTATTTATTTACTAATAAAGAATACAATGTTATACATTCATTTCAGGAGAAAAAAAAAAGTCTCTACTCTATATAAGGGCAAATAAAGAAACCGTCCCTATGTTAATTGGCCATTTATCCAAAGCAAAAATTGAACATGGTCATGTTAGAAAAAAGATGAATATGGGTGAACATAGGTCGGTAGGGTTCGGAGATTAAAAAAATCTCTAGTATCGTACCAAAATTCGAATATCACTAAAGTTGATTTCCAGAATTATACCAAAAAATTAGGGCGGTTCGGTTCGGAGATTTTTATTTTTCGGTTCGGTATTCGGAACTATCGGAATGGTTCAATTCGGTACAGTTCGGTTCAGATCTTCGGAGATTTCATATTTTTTTAATTTTTTTTTTTGAATGACTTCTTAGTTATATTTAAATTTTTATATGCTTAAAAAAACATTCATCAATACTTCATCAATATTGAAGATTTTATTTTTGAAATAAACTTTAGAAATAACCCTAAATTTTAGTTATTTAATTTTTATATGTTTTTAAAAACCATCATTCATCAATACTTTCTCATATTAAATATTTTGTTTTGAAATCAACTTTATAAGTAACTCTAAATATTAGTGAACACTAAATTTGTGCAACTAATAGTGAAAATTAGTCTTTTCTTAAAAATTATTCTTTAACCTTTCATACCATTTTAAATATTTTTTTTATGACAGGAAAAATTCAGTTGTAGATCAAGTATTATTAAGCATGAAATTTAATTGAAGCTTATTAATTGTTATTACTATATTTTATTTGCATTTTAAAATTTCTCAAATTATATAGGATGAAAGTTGACATAAAATATATTAATAACACACATATAATGTTATAATTTGGTCTTTAATTTCGGTTCGGTACGGTATGAGACGGTTCGGTTTGGTTCTCGATACGGATACTTGTGAAATCTCCAGAACCGTACCAATTATTTTTTCGGTTCGGTTCGGTTATGAGAAAGTCAAACTGTCAACAATTATATTTTGGTTCGGAGTGATTTCGGTTCGGTTTTCAAAACAGTTCGAAATTCTCTGAGTCCCACAACCCTAGTAAATAGGCAAGTTTACCTTACTACACATTTTAATATTTTTATTTATACTTATATTAAAGGGAGTACTATTTACCAAATTAAGTAGTCAGAAAAGTCAACAACATTTATTGCATTACTATTTCCGTATTATACAATCTATACTTATATAAAGGAGATTCTATTTACTACATTTATTATCCAGAAAAGTCAACTGCATTAAATGTCATTACTATTTTGGTATTATAATATTTTATTTATTTAATTGATTTATTTATTTATTTTATTTTAAAAAGGTAATTATAATAACAAGATTTTAATGATAAAAAAATCAAATACCAAATAAAAATGTACACTTTGACTTATTTGATTAAATTTGGTATTTGATTATACCATATATATTCCTATTTAGTATATACATTAAGTACTTACTAAAGTATTTATTTGTTTTATTTGTCAAAGTCAAGTATAGATTTATTTATATTATCAAATCATAAAAAAATATTAAATCCATATTGTAAAAAAAAAATCATATAATTTCATAACAATTCTACTACACTATTTAACAATATTTTTTTTATTATATAATAAAACAATAATTAAATATTATATAGTGAACAACAATAAGTAAAACTGTTACTTTCTCTTATATCAAGGGATAAATTATATGCTAAAATTAAATTTTTATTAGTATAAATGTTTTAGTGAGATAATATATTAATTATTTTACAAGCTAGCCCTAACATGCTCATATTTAATGTTTTAAAAGATGTAGAAAAAAACTTATAATAACTCTATTGTTTTTTAGACTTAAACGTTGATTAAAAGAGATAAAAGTTCCTAATTTTTTAGACTTAAACGTTGATTAACACCATAGATTGAGAGTTTATATTTAGTAAAATTCTTAATTGTAATAAAAATAATAATTTTTGCTATATTTTAGAATATCTTTAAATTCATTATAAAAAAAAAGAAAAAAAACTACAATGAAAAAAGCAAGTCAGCTATATATTGATTTGTTGTACTCCTCAAATCACATTCAGAATTTGGCTACAAGAAAAGGAAACTCATTAATTAAAATATTATTTTGTCAGTAGTCTTACTGTACAACAGACTTTAAGACTCCACTTGAATATTATAAAACTTTTATTGAACATTGTACAATTTTCTTGCGTATTATAAATATTTTTTGAATATTGCATCTTATAATATAATATTCTCCAAATAAATATGTCTTGTGCTTCGCACGGGTCACGTACTATATATATCCCGTACATTTTTCTTTATTCATGTATATAATTATAAGCCTGAATAAATAGCCTTAAAATTGTGCACCCCGTGCATCGCACGGGCTCTGTACTAGTTTTATAATAACTGACAAACCATCTCATGCGCAAATTATCGAAGTTACTATACTCATTTTGAACAAAAATAAAGAAAAATGAATATGTTGTCCTGTGAAAAACGGCATTAAAAATTTCAACCGCATGTACAACTATTGAAAGCATTTTATGTACAAACTAGTGCGTGGCCCGTGCGATGCACGGGAAAACAATATTACGATTGTATTAAAAATTAAATATATAAATAACATTAATCATGATTTATCCATTGTTCTTAAATTAAACCGGGTTGGACACAGTCCGACCGGATGGACCTAGAACCGGTTTATAACCAGTATAGTTCGCTTCAATAAAATATTTGCTTTCGAATCCGTCAACACTAGTCGGTTGGACTGGTAGGATCGATACGATTTTCTAATAAATTTTTTTATATTTAAAATTATTTTAAATAAAATAGAGATTTATAAATTATTTATCAATTGGGTTAAACATTTGAATTTATAAATTGTTTAAATATCTAAGTAACGCATTTTAATTAAATTTATTACAAAAAGTACTATATATATATATATATATATATTCAAATGTTTATAAATTAAAATCTAAACAAACCACAAATGATTTAATAAAATAGCTTGATCGTTTCGATGACGGTCCGGTTCTGAAAACTTTATATTTATTGTACATTAATAAATATTATAATAAAATACTAATTAATTCACATAAATATTAATAAAATGATATATAAATATTTATAAATCATTAAACATGTTGTCGTAAAAGTATTGTTAATACGATTATTTGAAGTTTGGACTACATCACATTCATGTAATAAAATATTTTCAATATAAAATTTATATTTAGGTTCAATAATCGATTTGGTGTGATCGAACTGATACATAACTTAGCCACCTGACACCAACCAAGTTGTATCAAGTTTTTTACTATTTTAAATATCGCCTAAAAGCAATTCAATCAACCTTTGCAGTACCCCAATTCAATCACCCGATTGATCCGAAGAAATTTTCTTATTTTCTTTAAATATATTTAATTTTATGAAATAAAAATATTTTATGATTCATATAATAAATGTCTACACCAAATCCCTGCCGCGCCGTGAAGATAGTTCCCCATCGCTGTTTGTGGTTTTTCCGACGAGCTTGTTGATTCTCCGAGCAGCAGCGTCCGGCGACTTCCTGACGAGCCCGTGAACCAGCAGCAGCGACTTCTTCCTCTTCCCCGTGCATCGAGCCTTCCTTTTTCCGGCGAGACGAGTTTACCGTCGAGCCCGTTCGGAACCATTCTCGCTCGATTCCCGAGAACGGTACCTCGTCGTTTTTCCGTCTCGTTTAATTCATATATGTTTCGTTGAATTGTTCATGTTCGTGAAGTGCTCGTGTTATATATGATGTGAATTTATTATGTGAATTTATTATGTGAATATGTGCGATTATATGAATTGTTGTGATTGTATGTGTTCGTATGTTCGGGATCTCTTCGATTTTCTAAAAAATCGAACGAGACCTCGAAAGTCGTGTAAGTCGGTGGATATTGGAACAATGTCGAGTCCTTGGTCTTATGAAAAGGCCTCGGACGAGAAATGTTATGTTGTGATTTAATTGCCAAGTTGTCGAGCTTGTAAATCGCTGTTTCGGTGTTCGAATTTTTAAAAATAGCTCGCTGCTCGAAACGATTTGAAATTTTGAGAGATGAGTTATCTGTCCATTGCCTGCCTTGTGTAAAATTTTCGTAATGTTTGGAGGCCTGTAGCTATTTGTTTATAATTAAATTGTAATCTGTCCAGAATAATGTTTAATGCATAAAAAATTCATGCCTGACTGAAATGAGCTAAAATTCGAATATGTCATGCCTCTGTGACTTATATGTGTTGTGTAAACGTTTTAGAATTTTTGGAGTTGATTTGATGTGGTAAATATTTTATTTATCGAATCTGCAGAAACGTTGTTTGAATTTTTATAAATTGGTTACTGCACGAAAAATTCTGAAATTTTACTGAGAGGCATATTTTGGGTGTTTAATCATGTTTATGAAATATGGGAATTTTTGGAGTCCGTTTTAATTCAGTTTGGATTTAAATTCGATAAACTGCTGTTGCTCGTATGAATTTTTAAAAATGGCAGCAGTTATCATTTAAAGCTGAGATTTTTATACATGAAATTTAGCATACTGTATGGTGCTGTGTAAAATTTTCAAGTTCAGATTCATTCATTAACTCTGAGTATGAATCCTTGTGCCCATTTTGCTGATATCTTGTTCGAATTTTATAAATTAGGATATTTCGAGTTTAAAGCTGAAAATTTGTAGTTTTACATGTTTCTGGAAGATGAAATTTTGTGTAAATTTTCAGAGCTTAATTCGTAGGGTAGCTCGACCATCTATTTTCATGCGATTAAATAATTTCAATTTTCGAGCATAATTGTTATATGGAAAAATTTGGATCGACTTGCTTTTTGGTTTTTATGTGAGTTTGACTTGGTCAATCCTTGGATGGATTTGTGTGAACTCCCTTACTTGGTTTGGTCGAGTTTAGAGCCGAGTCTTAGTGTTCCAACATCCACAGGACTTCACGAACTACTTAGTCGAAACGAGTTCGACTAGGTCTGTCTTGTGATTTCTGATTTAAGTCGAGATAGATATTGATTATATGATCTTGACATAATGTAGGTGTCTAGAGGTGTTGACCTCGCCTCATTTCAGGATTTGTGATTCTGTGAACTGTTGCTGCTATCAGGTGGGTACATTTATGATGTATTCCATATTTATCGCACTCCTTATCTCGTGTAATGTTTTCTTTTGAAAATTTTTGTATGCATGAGAACTCTAGTCTAAGTGTCCCGAACGCTAGTGTCTTGATGAATGCGAAAGCAGTAGGAGGTCGCCTGCCCGTTGTATCCGGGAGGGAGCCCATGTCGTCGTATCCGGAAGGGGAAAAACATCTCCGCTGTCTCCTGGAAAGGATCCTGCGAACCGTTGTACCCGGGGGTGGGAATGTTTCCAGTTACAGCCATGCCGTTGTATCCGGAAGGTTGTTGTATGTACATAGGAGGTTTGCGATAGGGCTGGGTAGGGGGTTTAGGCTATGAATTCTGTACATACCGATTTTGATACTGTTTACTGTGATACTGTTTTTAAAGATAATTATGCGGGATAACTGTGCGATAATGGTGAGCTAGTTGGTTGCTCACCCCCATTATTTTCTTGTTGTTTTCTCTTTTCCTTTGTATTAGGTTGAGACGAGCTGGAGGCGGTGGCGTAGGACGAGCGAGATGGTGGTCATTAACTGATGTGTCTTTGCTTCCGCCTATTTTTATTATATGATGAACTACTTGCTTTTATTTTGGATTATTTATGCTTCAGCTTGAAATCATGTTTGTGTTGGATGAACCATGGATTTATGTTAAACTTTTTGGATAATGTTGAGACTTGAATAAGCTGGTTTATTTGTATAACTGTTGGCTTATGTATGTGTAGGATTTGGTTGAACTTTGAATAAGGCTAGACCTTTTAAAATGGTTTGAGACTTATGTTTTGGTATTTGTTTTATTGTTAGCTCGTGCATGTGTGTTGTTGGTTGATGTTAGGAAGTAGCGCCCGTTTCTCGAAAAAGGTTTTAACTTGGATTTTTTTTAAAAAAAAAACTCTGATTTTTATTAAATAAATTCGATAAATTCTTTAAAATAAAACGGGGCGTTACAGTTTGGTATCAGAGCCAGTCTTACTTTTCTGTAGACTGGTTCATTTGTGATTAAGTGTTTAATGACCATTGACCACTCGCTTCGTCTCGCCGCACCAGCTCAAGGTATGAGTTTTATTTGTTTTGATTATTGTGAATGACGTGATTATGGTTTGTTCTTTTATTGGGGCTTAGGAATTTACCCTCCGTTTATTCGGACTTGAACTCTAGTGGTGCAGAGTTAAATGCCGACTTAAGAGATTTTTTTGTTGTGAGTTTTTGGTTGGGTGTTATCGAGTTAAGTTCGGTCTATAGCAGTGCTCTCGTTACGAGTTTATGTTTAGTTCCATCGAATGAGATTTCATTCGTAAGCTACCTCGAAAGAGAAGGCTTAAGTAAAGGGTACAGACAAACGAAGAAGTCCCGGGTGTGTGGATTATTCGGAAGTCTGTGACTATTGTGGCTTGAACTATTAGACGCGTGTTAAAACCCAATTAAGGAGAATCGAGAGAGGAGTCTAAGTGTCGAGTTCATGTTGATGATCCGACCACTTGTGCTGATAGATTCGTGGGGATCAGGTAAATGATTGATTTTCCCTGTTATAATTTGTTCGTTTTCATTCGTTCTTACTCGTTGGTTTGTCTCGCAAATTCTTCGAGAATACTGATAACTCTCGTCCTTTATAAATTGAGTATCATGTAGTTGCTGTGATGAACATGTTGTGCTCGTTTATTTCTGTCTGGAAGTCATATTAATCGTGGTCGAGCTTAGAACTTTCGTTATATATGTTCATTGTTATTTCTTGTTAATTCGCATGTTTGCTGTTTCTGTTGTGCCTCAGTTTAAGCATCAGAGGCTGGTTATTTGAAGTTTCTATCTTCTTATGAAATTTAGTATGTTCGGTTTTCTATATGTGGGCTTTGGAATTTCTCGATTCCGAGTTATATCGAATAAGTTATGATTTTTACGAGAATATTGCGCGTCCAGTTTTCCTGTTACCCGGCAGCATGTGTGTAATTAATGTATGACCTGTTTATCATGTCATAACGTGCTCGTATGAATTTATGCTCTTCATGGAAGTTATAGGTCTATTTCTTATATTTCAAATGAGATAAAATTCATGTTAATATGTGCTCTGTAGCTCGAGTTGTGTTCTTAGGAATATAGACATGCATGAGATAGAGTTTTGTGTTTTGGCAGAATCTGATATTGAATGTTAACTGATTTTACACTATCTAAATGACCTTTTATGCTTCGGTGTTCTAAATAAAAGTTGTAGAGGCATGCTTTAGGCTTTATTTGAGACTTGAAACATGTCATTTGAAAGTCTGTAGCTCGATCTAGAGGGTAAACACTAAGGTGCTGTCTATAACACATGTTAATTTTTGACAGATTTTCCGAACCACATGTTTTGTGTTTAAACTCATTGAAAATGTGTTTATTTGCCAAAGTGACCTTCAGCAACGTTGTATACATTTGAGTTATCTATCATTTGGTATTAAAATTTCATTAAAATCATGCCTGTAGCTTCAGTTAGAGAGCAATTACTGAAGTCTGGCTAGGTGCATTACCCCAGTTTTGGTCTGTAAATAAATTTTCAATGTTTGTTGATTTATCACCTGCTAAATGGCCTTATTTGATATCAGTGTCTTCATATGAATTGTATTTTTGTCTCTTAGGATTCAAATGTCACAAGTTTCATTCATATAGCATTTTTGTCCAAAGAGATGCATTAAAAATACGGACTTTGTGCAATTCCGTTTTCTGGAAAATTTTGCCGCAAATTTAATGTATGAGCTTGAGTTGTTTCCAACCCTTTAACCTACCATTCACGCCTTTGCCGCCAGAGTGCTTTTCCACTTCCTTTGACTACTACCTTTCGCTTGGTAGTCAAGTTTGAATTGTATTTCGGGATCATCTTATTTATTTGATTTTCGTACCGTGTTAATTTCGCTTGATTTTTCCTTTTTCCTCGCGTAGAAATTTTGGATTGTGTTGAGCATCGAAATTTCACCTTCTATTGATCCTTAATCGTGTGTCGTAATGTCATTAAGTCGATGCGAAGGTCGGCTTGAGAATACCTTAGCTTCGAGATAGATGGCGATCAATTATCTTTTGTGATCTATTTTAACGATGAACTGAAGTGGCCTGCGTGTGAATCTTTTAAGGAGGGTAGTTGAGCCTGATGCAGAGACGTCTTCTTTTTTTTTTCATTGTATTCATTATTAAATTTTTGAGAACTTCCATCCTTTTTCTCTTCGAAATTTCGAGAGTGACCTTTGTGTTTTATTTGACTTTTTGGCAATCCTCTGAAAACTCTTGTTTTTGGTTCGTCTGGAGTTTCCACTTTAAGACTTGCAACCTGATGTATTGATTAAGACGAGCACTTTCATTTTTCCGCTTGTCTGAAATAGTTCCTTCGATTTTATTTGGTGATGTCATTCGGTCTGGTACTCCATTCATACCCTGATCGGCCTGTCGTTTTTCTATCGTTGATGACCTATATTCGAGACGCGATCGAGACGAATCAACCAATGAGGCGTCGAGATGAGATCCAGAAACGTGAAAATCTTAGCAGAGTAGAAATTTAGCTCGTTTAGGACTGCCGGCACGATTAGCTACCGGAGATAGAGCTGACGTGACGGCCGACACTGTTAGTCAGAAGAGCCCATGCGAGCTGATCATTTTCATTGCTCGGCAATGACCACTGAGTTGAGGATGATTCCTAGCTGAGGATGCCGATATTCGCTTTCTTTAAATGTGATGTCTTTGTTATATCCTAATGTTGGTCGGTTTTGTGAAAACCTTTCCTTCCTGGCTACCTCAGATAGTGTGAGCCTTGAATTAGAGTAATTCTTTTCTGTCCTCGAACCGAGCGCCGACGCTGACTGGGTGTAGTCACGCGAAGTGGTGGTCGAGCACGCGATCCTGTGCTGAGAGACGTGAGGCACTGCAGGGCCGATCGTTGACTCGCACGAGAGCTGCAGACACCATCACCGAACGCAGGAGCTCCCCAAGCCAGTGTGTGGCCGAAACCTTGACCTTGCAACTGTTCTCCGAACAGATGTAGGCACACGTCCCAGTGCCCCGCTTATGCAGCGCCAGTGTGTATGACATCTCTCGGGTGACAGTGCATTAAACCTCGGACTGGCTATGTCCTTTTAGACCGTTATAATGGGATCGTCGTGCATCCCTATTTGAGAGTCAGTTTCTGCGATAGAAATTGTTTTCGAATATCTAGTCGATACTTCCTAAGCCGCATACGAGCTGTTACTCGTGTCGGCAGGGAATGAGGCTTTGTCATCGATATCGAGCAGAACCGTGGATTCTGTAGGTATCAGTGTTGAGTTTGTGGCGTTGTTGCTTTGTTAGCCTTTTGTAAGAGATCCCATGGTGGCCCGTTTGATACGGACGCACGGATCACTTTGGAATCGTGGGCAAGTTGTCAACGTGATCCGGGCACGAGACTGAACTTGGCACCACGTAGAAATCCAGATAGTTATGCGTTTAGGACATGCTGTCGAGACCCTGAGAGACTGGTTTTGAGTCGGGTGTACTCGATGGGTGTGTCGTGTGGAAATTCTTACCATAAGAAAGTGCGGTTATAGCAATGACTATGAGTGGCGATCTTGATGGTACCGTACGAGGTTCTGAGTACGGAAAGAGGCGTTGTACGCCTCGAGTTCTGGGAAGAGAGGAAATATCAGCCACATTTGTTGGTCATCTCGTGATTCTTGACTGAGTCGGCGTCTTAGCCTGACGGTTGACCCCATCACCGGAGCTTGCGAGAGTGCACGACCTGTTCAGTGCCTCATGTAGAGGGGACAGGTGCGCGACTCTAGGCACGAGGCGATCTTTGACGAGCTGCACGTGGGCAGAACCTTACCTTTGATGAGGTACCAGTGACCTACTGGATTGACGAATCCAGCAGGGAGAGTCCGGAAGAGGTACTCGTCAAAGTCCGGCAGGGTAACCATGGCTAGTGCAGTGTGACTTGGTAGAGTGGGAAGGTTCAGACGGAGTATCCGAGTTGAGTGGTTTGAGCTTCTCTCTTGTGGCAGTTCTTCTGTTGGGATGATTTTTTTTTTTTCTTTGATTTCCGGGGACGGAAATCGTTTAAGGAGGGTAGACTGTAATGCCCCATTTATTTGTGATTTATTTGTAGTAATTATTATTATTATTATTATTATTATTATTATTATTATTATTATTATTATTATTATTGTGATAATATTTATATTTATTTTTCTTGAATGCCATAATATTTATTAATTGTCAAATGTGATTAAATGCTAAATGTGTAATTGTCTAATTGATTTTTGTGATATATTTAATTATTAATGTGTATTATAAAAATATGAAATATATATATATATATATATATATATATATTGTTCGGTTTATTTTATCGCGCGTTTGCATTCGATCGAGCCCGATAAATTTCCGTTGGAACCGAATTTGGCCCGATATTGTCTGTTTAAATTTTTAATCGAGCCCGTGAGCCGATTTGTTGTCCCAACCGGCCCAAAAATCTAATTGGCCCAACTTCTCGGGCCCGGCCCGACAGATTTTCTCCCCTTTTCCTTTTGGGCGTGTGTTTGTGTTTGTCTTGGACGACAAGGGATCAAAACCTAATAGTATATGTATATATATATTTGCCATCTCGGTTTTTGGTTCTTTTCTCATCAAACGCCCGTAGCATATTCTTTTTATTTTGATCGATCGCAATTGTTCTGTTCTTTTTCTCTCGCTGTGATTTCTGATCGTTTCTTCCTTCAATCATCATCACCATCACGATCGTTTTTCCTTCATCATCGTCTCATCACCCTCGCTGTGATTTTCGCGCGTCATCATCATCTCGCCATCATCTCTACGTCATCATCATCATCGTCCAGTTGGGTCTTTTTCCGGCGAGTTGCAGAAATTTCCGGCGACCCTGAACCAGACCGGCGAGCTCTAAGCCTGCTAGTTCCCTCCGCGCCGCGACCAGTCCCTACGTCACGCCGCGACGCACCACCACGCCGCGACCAGAGCTCCGGCCGCGCCGCGACCCTCTCTCCTGCCGCGCCGTGAAGATAGTTCCCCATCGCTGTTTGTGGTTTTTCCGACGAGCTTGTTGATTCTCCGAGCAGCAGCGTCCGGCGACTTCCTGACGAGCCCGTGAACCAGCAGCAGCGACTTCTTCCTCTTCCCCGTGCATCGAGCCTTCCTTTTTCCGGCGAGACGAGTTTACCGTCGAGCCCGTTCGGAACCATTCTCGCTCGATTCACGAGAACGGTACCTCGTTGTTTTTCCGTCTCGTTTAATTCATATATGTTTCGTTGAATTGTTCATGTTCGTGAAGTGCTCGTGTTATATATGATGTGAATTTATTATGTGAATTTATTATGTGAATATGTGCGATTATATGAATTGTTGTGATTGTATGTGTTCGTATGTTCGGGATCTCTTCGATTTTTTCAAAAATCGAACGAGACCTCGAAAGTCATGTAAGCCGGTGGATATTGGAACAATGTCGAGTCCTTGGTCTTATGAAAAGGCCTCGGACGAGAAATTTTATGTTGTGATTTAATTGCCAAGTTGTCGAGCTTGTAAATCGCTGTTTCGGTGCTCGAATTTTTAAAAATAGCTCGCTGCTCAAAACGATTTGAAATTTTGAGAGATGTGTTATCTGTCCATTGCCTGCCTTGTGTAAACTTTTCGTAATGTTTGGAGGCCTGTAGCTATTTTTTTATAATTAAATTGTAATCTGTCCAGAATAATGTTTAATGCATTAAAAATTCATGCCTGACTGAAATGAGCTGAAATTCGAATATGTCATGCCTCTGTGACTTATATGTGTTGTGTAAACTTTTTAGAATTTTTGGAGTTTATTTGATGTGGTAAATATTTTATTTATCGAATCTGCAGAAACGTTGTTTGAATTTTTATAAATTGGTTACTGCACGAAAAATTCTGAAATTTTACTGAGAGGCATATTTTAGGTGTTTAATCATGTTTATGAAATATGGGAATTTTTGGAGTCCGTTTTAATTCAGTTTGGATTTAAATTTGATAAACTGTTGTTGCTCGTATGAATTTTTAAAAATGGCAGCAGTTATCATTTAAAGCTGAGATTTTTATACATGAACTTTAGCATACTGTATGTTGCTGTGTAAAATTTTCAAGTTCAGATTCATTCATTAAGTCAGAGTATGAATCCATGTGCCCATTTTGCTGATATCTTGTTCGAATTTTATAAATTAAGATATTTCGAGTTTAAAGGTGAAACTTTGTGGTTTTACATGTTTCTGGAATATGAAATTTTGTGTAAATTTTCAGAGCTTAATTCGTAGGGTAGCTCGACCATCTATTTTCATGCGATTAAATGATTTCAATTTTCGAGCATAATTGTTATATGGAAAAATTTGGATCGACTTGCTTTTTGGTTTTTATGTGAGTTTGACTTGGTCAATCCTTGTGGATTTGTGTGAACTCCCTTACTTGGTTTGGTCAAGTTTAGAGCCGAGTCTTAGTGTTCCAACATCCACAGGACTTCACGAACTACTTAGTCGAAACGAGTTCGACTAGGTCTGTCTTGTGATTTCTGATTTAAGTCGAGATAGATATTGATTATAGGATCTTGACATAATGTAGGTGTCTAGAGGTGTTGACCTCGCCTCATTTCGGGATTTGTGATTCTGTGAACTGTTGCTGCTATCAGGTGGGTACATTTATGATGTATTCCATATTTATCGCACTCCTTATTTCGTGTAATGTTTTCTTTTGAAAATTGTTGTATGCATGAGAACTCTAGTCTAAGTGTCCCGAACGCTAGTGCCTTGACTAATGCGAAAGCAGTAGGAGGTCACCTGCCCGTTGTATCCGGGAGGGACGCCCCATGCCGTCGTATCCGGAAAGGGAAAAACATCTCTGCTGTCTCCTGGAAAGGATCCTGCGAACCGTTGTACCCGGGGGTGGGAATGTTTCCAGTTACAGCCATGCCGTTGTATCCGGAAGGTTGTTGTATGTACATAGGAGGTTTGCGATAGGGCTGGGTAGGGGGTTTAGGCTATGAATTCTGTGCATACCGAT
>BKCP01005960.1:2369770-2389156 GCA_008636005.1 Striga asiatica | reverse complement strand
AAAAAAAAAAAAAAAAAAAATCCAAAAATAGTAAGCAATTAATGTTGTCCTAAAATTTTAGTTACTATTTATGGTAAATAGTAATTCTTATTATATATATATATATAGATACACCAAAAACAGATTATATAAGAATACCTTAGTTGCCATCTTAGCTTCGCCAAAGTAAACTGTTTCGCCACCTGATAACAAATAAAGATCATCAAACAGAGCAAAAACCTCACTGCTGGGCTGGTGGACAGATGAGATCACAGTCCTTCCATCACGGGCCAAGTTTTTAATGGACTGGATCACGAAAAAGGCTGCAGCACTATCTAGGCCGCTAGTGGGCTCGTCCAGAAAGAGTAAGCGGGGCCTGATGAGGATTTCTAGTGCAATGCTCAGCCTTTTCTTTTCTCCCCCACTTATTCCCCTCATCTGCCAGTTTCCTATCTGACGATCCGCACAATCTTGAAGGCCCATTTCCATTATTGTACCTTCCACAACGCCTTTAACCTCGTCTTTGGACATTGAGGATGGAAGTCTGAGTTTGGCCGAGAATGTAAGAGTTTCTCTGACTGTGAGGGTGCCTAATAGTACGTCCTCTTGGGTCACGTAAGCCTGAAAAACGGTCAAAATGTGTGATATTTTTTATTTTTTATATTTAAAAATTAATCTTTAATCAATGTTAATCGGATAAGGTACTTACAACCACACCATAGTCCATGCGCCGCTTTTTCCCATTGAGAAGAATATTTCCGGTCATGACAATATTCGTCGACAGTCTACCTGAGAGTGGCCATATTCAACTCGTTAGTCGTAAAATGAATATGAAATGACAATGAAGATGTGAAGCAAGCAAAGTTCTTTCCATTCAACGAGCATTTCATTCTCGACTCTTTCGGTTCATCACTACATTTTAGGTTAACTTACATGCACGTAAACTTTCTAGAATAATGCAAATGTGATGATGTTGACCTGTTTCTGCCAGGAGACTAGTGACATCACAAAATTCACTAATATGATAATATCTCACCCAATTATGAGGTAACTTCTAATTTACAAGGGTAGCTAAAATCGAATGACACGATAAAAAATAAATTACTTACATTAGCTGCTATCATTTATTTTAATTAGCATTGATTAATTAGGTGAAATCAGAAATACTAGATACATGACAATTCTTGCTGCAATTACAATAGCTAAAGGACAAGAAGACTTTTGACAGCCACACAAGAAAGGTCATTTGTCCTTCATTTAATCCTCAACTGCCCAGGCCCTAACTACTTTATGTAATTAAACCATTCTCTTCTTTCTCTGCTCTGAATATGACTCAGGGGTCACTTTTATTAGGTCCACAATTTAGATGAAAAAGGCTCGCTGTTTACTTTCTCTGAGTAAGTTTGAAATAAAAATTTAGAAACAATATTAAGTGCGGAGTAGTAATAAACATACAATTTTGGGGAAGCCCCTATTCATAGATAGATCATGCACTATTTACAGTGCCGCCTGACAGAATCATTAAAATCTTTAGGCCAATAATAGAGCGTGATAATATACCAGCATTAAAATTGAAAGCTTGAGCCCAAAATTTTCCATCTCGTGCTATTAGGATAACTTATAATTATCCATCTACAACGTAAAAGTTCAAATTTGGATTGCCCACAAACGGGTTTTTTACCGTTTGATCAACACACAACCATATAGAAAAGCCAACCCTTTAGTAAAAATGAAGCAATTTACATCTTTCTTTTGAGCCAAGAAATTGAAACAAATCATGACATAAACAAATCAATAATCCATGCAATAACAATAAAAACATTCAATATATGAGGGAGGAAAAAGGAGAATGACCCGCTAAGGCATCGAGAAGTGTGGATTTGCCAGAACCCGAAGGGCCCATAATCGCCATGATCCGACCCGGCTCAGCAAACCCATGAAGCCCATGGAGAAGCTTCCTTGTTGGGCCCTGCCCGAAATTGGGCAGCACCACCATCAAATCCTCCCACACCAAATGGGCCTCGCCATTGTTAACCCGTGGTCCCCTTTCCAAATCACCGCCCGATCCGCCACCACGACCCGCCGCCTCGATTTCCATTTCAAAAGAATCTAACTTTAAAAGATAACAAAAGTAGAAAGAAACAAATCTCAAGCATATACTTCGTACTCTCGTGTTGTACTTGAAATTGGTTAGCTTTAACTGCTTTCACGAAAGAAGAAACATTTTTTGGCTCCCTATTCTTCTTCCCTTGAACTACTTTCCTTAAACAGTTCAGAATAGAGTTTGCCCTGTTTATTAGATTGTTGTGATTGTGAGATTTTTGCAGAACAAAATGGGGATAGCTAGGTGTAAAGAAAAAGTTGAGGGGATTTTAAATGCATGGGGTCCAAATTAAATGGCTTGCAGTTGCATTGAAAATTATGGGTTTCTTTTAAAAAAACCAAGAAAACAAATAAAGATAAAGAAGCCAATAAAAATTGAATCTTGATTTGAGAAGAGGCCATACGCGTCATATACTTACAAAGTCCAAAGAAAAGCAACTACCGGTGCATGCTCTAATTAATGAGTTGTGAACATAAGGAAAAAGAAGAGGGCAAAAGATGGAAAATAAATTTTAGGTTTAATTATATGATAGGTTATTTAAGTTTAATAAATGGTGGTTTGCTGTTGGGAGTTAAATGAGATGGACTGAGTACTGACCAGTGACTGAGAAAGCACTAAAATATGAGGACATAAACTAAAAGAAAATGGACTCACAATAGCTTTGTCTTTAAAGAGAGTATGGGCTGTGGAAGGAATTTGGAAATTGTTCAAAAATGATTTATAGCAACCCAAAAATATCTAAGCTGAATGTAT
Source organism: Striga asiatica (assembly GCA_008636005.1). NCBI lineage: Eukaryota > Viridiplantae > Streptophyta > Magnoliopsida > Lamiales > Orobanchaceae > Striga > Striga asiatica. Next base: position 2,386,320 of record BKCP01005960.1, on the reverse strand, counting down.
TTAATTTTTCCCATAACTAGGACTGTCTTACTACAGATTTCCTTATGATTGTAGAAAACTAGGACTGTCTTACTACAGATTTCCCATCGATGGAACTACTGAAATTAAAATCTATAAATCAAATCAAATAACTTAGGGGGTGAGTGGATATATCATGATCTATACTCAAATCCAATCTCAATTCAAAATTTAACTCAACTCTCAATATTATCAATATAATTAAATAATATCCATAAATCATCTCGCATCACATAAGTTTAATTCACTATTCATCAACTCACATAATTTGAACCATCTACACTTCCAATTATCTATCTCACACTTTTACATCAAATCAATTTAATTATTTTGTTTCAAATATTATTTTAATACAAATTAAAATTCCACTAAAAGCTAACCGAACCAACTTTTTTAAAATTAATCCCAGTTAACAAAAAAAAAAAAAAAAAAAAAAACTAATCAAATACCAATATATTTATATACACGCATGCCCTTATTATTCTACATGCAGATGTACAACTAGTGCGTAGCCAGGTCAATCATGATAATTTTATAAGTTGAAGCGATACATATATAATAAATAACTATTTATAAATAAATTATATTTTATTTGGTCATCATAAATCATCCTTTAAGGTTGTATTTGGTAAGCATATGAGCATGTTTATAGCTTGTTTGATTAGCTTATAAGCTTTCTGTATTCAAGTAAGTTTGGTTTAGTAGGACGAGATTTTATAAAAAAAAAAAACTCGAGCTAAGCTTCATTGGGTAGCATGTGTTGTGTCGTCGTCCAGGTTCCTTATTCTTTTTGGGCGTCAGTTCGCATTTGAGCCACACCTTTTTTAAGAACTTAGTGACCGGTAAATTTGAAGTACAACATGTGTTAATTTATTTATTATTGCGTTCAAATATTACTTTAAGTGATAAAAATAAAATCTAAGAATGAGTAAAAATGATAAATTTTTAATAACTATGTTTCTTATAGTTTTAATATTGTATATTATATTCATAATTTCTTGTGCAAATATATATATATATTTTTTTTGTTCTTCACGTTATCCCATGTTCTTTTCTCTATTAATTTTAGTTGTTTCAGGTACTTCCTCTTGAATGTTTTATTTTTTTCCTAAATATTTGATACTATAATGAAATTCTCAAAAATCCAAATTTCACATATGTACTCAAATTTTCACTCTTGTCTGGAATGTTTTATACAAATAAAGGTTTTAGTTTTTTATTAATCTATATATATATATATATATAATTACTGGCAAATTTAAATAAATTTTATTCAACCAGCAATTAATAATAATATGAGTTCATTTAATAAAAATAGGTATTCATTTAATAAAAATATGTTCAACATTTAATAACAATATTTAACTTTCAGTTACACAATTTATTTTGACAAGTCCTATTTTGGTGCCCATTTCTGTAACGTCTTTTTATGTCATGAAATAAAAATATTTCTATTTTATTTTGATCCTTTATATTTTTGGAATTATATAAATAAATAATTCACAACTAATTAAGAATGACTACAAATATCTCTATTTTCTATTGGAGTCATACAATAATAAAGTTTCTTTTTTTTTTTTGGATATTACAAAGATACATCAACTAATTTGAAAAATCAAATCTCAGAGTTACGAGCCGAAAAAGTTTAACGATAATGATTTATTGTGATTGAATTCTGACGATAGGAAAATCACGAATGTTGTATAGAAAAAATTGTTTAACAATATTTAGATTCACTTTTTTAAATTATTTTTTGCTCATTTATTAAGTTNCAGATTGATAAATGAAAATGGGATATATATATATATATATCATGAGTTCATTCATTCATAAGCCTAAATTAGAAAAAGAAGCAATACATATATATATAAATGAGGAACAGCAGCGTGGGCGTGGCACTCCACTTGATCATCAGTCCCTTTGACACTGGGTGTGCTTCCTGGTGGTCGAATAGGATCATCCCGTACAAGGTCTGGATGGCCACCACGTCATCCTCGGCCAGCTCCACCTTTCTGGTCCCGTGCACCACTTTTGGGTACATGGCTGTTAGTTTTTGATTAAGTTTTGTCCCACATCGGATGTATACCAAAGATGTGTAGGATCTTATTAGTATAAATAGGTTTCTTGCCTTTAGGTTACAACTGCACCTTATTCTATTATCTACTCTCTTGGTAGGAAATCTTTATTTAAGGAAATTCCAATTTGTGGGTTATTTAACCCTAGTTGTATTTTGTTGGTGAGTTTAGTAAATTTGGCGTTGCGGTTGGCGGTGCCCGGAGACGTAGGCTATTTTCGCCAAACTCCGTTATCAATTTTTGTGTCCTTTTTATTTCTTGTCTTTTATTTATTTGTGTTGGCTTATTTTCGTTTGGAGTAGTGCTTGTCATATTTGTTGGAGGGGTATTTTTGTCCGCTGCGTTTGGTGTTCAACCCCAACAAGTGGTATCAGAGCCGAAGGTTCGCCCTAGGCTTATTCGAAGAGGCGAGCACTGCATTCGGGTTCGAGATGTCCAAGGAGGTCAAGGGCGCATCATCCTCTGCGTTCATTCCGGCAAGGACGGTGATGCCGAACGTCAGACTCCCGGTGGAGATCTTCGATGGGACCGAGCATTTCGGCATGTGGCAAGGCGAGGTGTTGGATTGTCTATTTCAGCAAGGCGTCGACATTGCAATTGAAGAAGAGAAGCCAACCGACGTTGAAGAGAAGGATTGGAAGAATATCAACCGCTTAGCATGTGGAACAATTCGTTCGTGTTTGTCGAGGGAGCAGAAGTACGCGTTCAAGAATGAGAATTCTGCTCATACTTTGTGGAAGGCTTTGGAGGATAAATTTCTGAAGAAAAGCGGCCAGAATAAACTCCTCATGAAGAAGCGATTGTTCCGATTTGAGTACCGGCATGGCACATCAATGAATGACCACGTCACTGCATTCAATCAGTTGGTTGCAGATTTGTTGAATTTGGACGTCACATTCAGCGATGAAGATTTGGCTCTAATGTTGTTATCATCACTTTCGGATGACTTCGAGCACTTGGAGACTACTCTACTCCATGGGAAGGACGATGTAACTCTTGCGGTGGTCAGTTCTGCTCTGTCTAACTACGAGTTGAGGAAGAAGAACAAACAAGAGACGAAGAATGCAGTAGCAGAAGATGAAGCGTTGATTGTAAGAGGTCGGTCGAAGAGCCAAAAGAAGAATGGACGAGGAAGATCACGTTCCAAGTCCAAGCTTAAAAAAGACGAGTGTGCTTTCTGCCATGAGAAGGGACACTGGAAGAAGGACTGTCATAAGTTGAAAAAGAAAAGCAAATCTCCTCAAGATGCATATGTTGCTGAGGGTGGAAGTGAAGACTCAGAATTTTCACTTGTGGTTTCACCCTCATCATCTCATCCAGACGAATGGATTTTGGATTCAGGATGCACCTACCATATGTCTCCCATAAGGGAGTGGTTCTTCAATTTTCAAGAGATCAATGGAGGGGTTGTCTACATGGGTAATGATAATGCTTGTAAGACAACCGGGATAGGTTCAATCCGTTTGAAGAATCGCGATGGTTCCACCAGAGTTTTGACGGATGTTCGGTATGTGCCGAGTTTGAAGAAAAACCTCAACTCGTTAGGAGCCTTGGAATCCAAAGGCTTGATAGTGACTTTGCGAGATGGAGTTATGAAGGCTACATCCGGCTTGCTCGTGGTGATGAAAGGCATCAGGAGGAATAATTTGTATTACTATGAAGGTGATACAGTCGTTGGGACAGCAACAGTAGCAGATTCCACCAACAAGGAGTCTGAAGCAGTCAAGTTGTGGCATATGCGGTTGGGACATGCTGGTGAAAAATCCTTGCAGACCTTGGCAAAACAAGGATCATTGAAAGATGTCAAAGTGTGCAAATTAGACTTTTGTGAGCATTGTGTTCGGGGAAAGCAGAAGAGAGTGAAATTTGGAACGGCTATCCATAATACCGAAGGTGTCTTGGATTATGTTCATTCGGATGTTTGGGGACCTTCTAAGACCCCATCATTAGGCGGAAGACGCTATTTTGTCACTTTCATCGATGACTTTTCCAGACGCGTTTGGGTGTACACTATGAAGACGAAGGATGAAGTGTTTAGTGTCTTCATTACATGGAAGACCCAAATTGAAAATCAGACTGGAAGGAAGATCAAGGTCCTACGAACGGACAATGGTGGAGAATATACAAGTGATCCCTTTCAAGAAGTTTGCCGTAAACATGGCATTGTTAGACACTTCACCGTCAGACGGACACCACAAAAAAATGGGGTGGCGGAGCGCATGAATCGAACATTGGTGGAGAAAGTTCGATGTATGTTGTCCAATGTTGGTTTGGGCAAGGAGTACTGGGCTGAGGCTGTAACATACGCGCAGCACCTCATAAATCGATTGCCGTCATCTGCAAAAGATGGTAAAACAACGTTGGAGGTATGGTCGGGGAAACATGTGGCTGACTATGTATCTTTACATGTCTTTGGGTGTCCTACGTACTATCATGTGAAGGATTCAAAGTTAGATCCAAGAGCGAGAAAGGCTTTGTTCATGGGAATCACAATTGGCGTGAAGGGATATAGTCTTTTATGTCTTGAGACGAACAAAACTGTGTTCAGTAGGGATGTTACATTTGATGAACAAAGTATGATAAAGACGACGCAAACCCAACAGGTGGAGTTGACATTGAATCAGGTGGAGATGGATGCGATGACGAGACGACCAGCTATGATCGACGAACCAATATCAAAGGATTCGTCGGATGATGAAGTTCAGACGCAAGAATCATTAGAGTTACCCATTGCATTGAGAAAGCCCAGGCGAGAGATTCAACAACCTGCTCGATTGGCGGATATGGTGGCTTATGCACTTCCAATTGTTGATGATGACATACCTTTCACTTTTCAAGATGCAATACGGAGTTTAGAAAATGAGAAGTGGAAAAGGGCTATGGAGGAAGAAATGTTGTCTCTTCAGAAGAATCAGACTTGGAAGGTGACGCAACTACCAAAAGGCAAAAGGGCGATAGGATGCAAGTGGGTATTTGCAAAGAAAGATGGATTTCCTCATAAGAATGATGTGCGCTACAATGCAAGATTGGTAGCTAAAGGCTACGCTCAGAAGGAAGGAGTTGATTATAATGAAGTGTTTTCTCCAGTTGTTAAGCACTCTTCCATTAGAATTTTGTTGGCCTTAGCAGCACAGTTTGATTTAGAGCTAGCTCAACATGACGTGAAGAAGACGTTCTTACACGGAGATTTGGATGAGGAAATCTACATGACTCAGCCAGAAGGATTCAAAGTTCTTGGAAAATAGAATTGGGTCTGTAAGTTGAACAAATCGTTATACAGACTGAAGCAATCTTCGAGACAGTGGTACAAATGGTTTGATAAATTTATGATTGGACAGAAGTACACACGAAGCAGACATGATCATTGTATGTATCTACGCAAGCTGGAAGATGGATCTTTCATTTACTTACTCTTGTATGTGGATGACATGTTGGTTGCATCAAAGAGCCAAGTGGAAATTGATCATTTGAAGGCTCAATTGAATCAAGAGTTTGAGATGAAAGACTTAGGGGAAGCTAAGAAAATTTTCGGGATGGAGATAAGTAGAGACAGAAGGAGAGGCAAACTTTGTTTGACTCAGAAGCAATATCTGAATAAGGTACTACAGCGTTTCGGCATAAAAGATGAGACGAAGCCTGTAAGTACACCACTTGCCCCTCATATTAAGTTAAGTGCCTAATTATCGCCAAATTGTGATGAAGAACGAGAATACATGGATAGAGTCCCATATGCAAATGCAGTTGGTAGTTTGATGTATGCGATGGTGTGTACAAGGCCCGACATTTCACAAGCAGTTGGTGTTGTTAGCAGATATATGCATGACTCTGGTAAAGGTCATTGGCAAGCTGTGAAATGGATTCTACGGTACATTAATAATACTGTAGACGTTGGGTTAGTTTATGAGCAGGATGAATTTGGTCAATGTATGGTTGGATATTGTGATTCTGACTACGCAGGCGATTTGGATAAGCGAATATCAACGACTGGATATTTGTTCACTTTTGTGAAAGCTCCAGTCAGTTGGAAGTCTACCTTACTGTCAACAGTTTCTTTGTCTACAACAGAGGCAGAGTATATGGCGATTACTGAAGCTGTGATGGAGGTTATTTGGCTTCAAAGTTTGCTTGAAGACTTGGGAGTTGGTCAAAAGCACGTCTTAGTGCATTGTGACAGTCAGAGCGCTATTCACTTAGCGAAAAATCAAGTATTTCATGTAAGAATGAAGCATATTGATATTCGCTATCACTTTGTGTGGGAGATTCTAGAAGATGGAACCATTGTGTTGAAGAAGATCAAGACGACGGAGAATCCTGCAGATATGATGACCAAAGTAGTGACAGCAGTCAAGTTTAAACATTGTTTGGACTTGACTAACATTTTGCATATTTGAGTTGGCGCCGTGAGGCGCATTTGGAGGCACTGCCAACAGTTTATTTGGACTGAAGAGTCGAAGTGAGAGCAAAATTATTCAAGGTGGAGAATTGTTAGTTTTTGATTAAGTTTTGTCCCATATCGGATGTATACCAAAGATGTGTAGGATCTTATTAGTATAAATAGGTCCCTTGCCTTTAGCTTACAATTGCACCTTATTCTATTCTCTCCTCTCTTTGTAGGAAATCTTTATTTAAGGAAATCCTAATTTGTGGGTTATTTAACCCTAGTTGTATTTTGTTGGTGAGTTTAGTAAATTTGGCGTTGTAGTTGGCGGTGCCCAGAGACGTAGGCTATTTTCGCCGAACTCCGTTATCAATTTTTGTGTCCTTTTTATTTATTGTCTTTTATATTTATTTGTGTTGGTTTATTTTCGTTTGGAGTAGTGCTTGCCATATTTGTTGGAGGGGTATTTTTATCTGCTGCGTTTGGTGTTCAACCCCAACAATGACGGCATCCTTATCGGACGAGTGGCCGAGGCCGAGCACGTGGCCGATCTCGTGCGTGGCCACCGACTCAAGGTCCACCGCATCCTTGTTGGAATGCTGCTCGTGCAAGTCGGTCGACCATCTCTCGGCCGCATCCAGGTGGAGCAGGCCATGTTTCGCATGGGCCAGCACATTCAGCACCCCGTCGAACGGGTTATCGTCCCCGTGGTCCCCGCTGTACCACCCGATCTGCACGTCCGCGTTTTCATAGTCCTCTGTCTCGGTGAAGGTCAAGCGGATGTACGCGCACCAGCGGGCAAACGCGCGGGAAAACACGGCCCGCACCTCGCCGAGGTCCAAGTAGCTGATCCCGTGGTCGGGAGAGAAGGCGTAGCTGAGGGGTGCGCTTATACCAGCGTAGTTTGGTACTCTCGCCCAAGAAGCTCAAGTGGGACACGTCGTTCATGAGGGAATGACGATCAAAGGGGGCGGGCGAGGGGGAAGGCGCCGCCGGAGACAGCGGGAGAGAGGATAGGCAGACTAGGGAGAAGAGCAGCAGCAATAGTGATGATGATTTAGAACACAAAGTTATATTTATTTATGCCGATTAGATACGGGGATCAGGAAAAAAAAGATACGGGGAGGAAAATTTATTATTATAGCTAGTAAGATTATGAAATTGATATTTTTGTGCAGAGTAACATGGGGATGGGTCAGTTTATATTATAGGAATTAATGCTTTTCAGTATTGTAATAGGAACATTATATTTAATTAGGAATTAATTAATGTTTTTCCTAATTCTAATAGGAATTAATTATTATTATTATATTATTATTATTATTATTATTATTGTTATTATTATTATTATTATTATTATTGTTATTATTATTTTATTATTATTATTATTTTTTTTCCCTACATCNTATATATATATATATATATTTAAACTGAAATGCTATTGATTATTTTAAAAATAACATAAATCAAAGTATAAAATCTCATAGCATAATTATGTTTTTTGTTAAAATAAGTATCACCGACCAGACCAATCTAATTAGGCCCATCTCGTACTAGAATGAACAAAATCTAAAACCACTCATAGCTAAACAATACAATTTGCTAACTTTTTACATATGGGCAGTTCCTACTTTGAAATAAAATGTAAATTTTCTCTAATTTGTATAAATTATAATATTTTACAAGAAAATATATATCGCTATTGAATATTACATACTATTTTTTAAATATAAACTCAAAGGAAATTAATCCAATCTCAAAATTATTCATGTCAAATAAGTAAGAATCAATCAAATAAAACGGAAGCGTACATGAATTATCTAGTGTGTAAATGAATTATCTGGTGTGGTCTTTCACTGATCGAAACCTTACACAAAATATATTATCTGTATATTGTATATGGTACGATAGTATATAATTAATGTACTGATGATACATGTATTCATTAACAATGAGAATTCTTTTCTTCAGTTGGAATGGTGTGATCTTCCAATGATCCAAACCTTAGAAGATATATTTTTTGTATACTATATATATATATATATATATATAGAGAGAGAGAGAGAGAGAGAGATAGAGAAATGATCATATGAGAATGACTTTTAATGCGAGAAATGAGAATGATTCTGAACCATTAGATCCATCAAGTTAATGGTTATGATCAAGTCAAATTGTGGTCAATCATTAATGGCAGTATGGTAATTATCATTTGTGGTCAAATATACATATTTGACTAATTATTAAGGTTATTTTAGTCATTACAATTTAATCCCACTCATAATGTGGACCCACCACAAACCACCCCAATCTCTCTCTCCCTAATTCTCTCTCCCTAATTCTCTCTCACACGCACAACACACCTACATTCACACACGCACAACACAACTTCTCACACACACAGAGAATTGTACACAAAAATCGAACAGACGGAGGAGAATTGGCGCGGCGACAACGGAGGCGAAGCGACGTGGCGCGGCGGCGACGGAGGCGAAGCGACACGGCGGCGGACGGGCTCTAGACGACGGGCGTGGCGGCAGACGGAGGTGAATCGAGCGACGGCTGCCGGAGACGAATCGAACAGCGGCAGACGAAGACGAATCGAACGGCGGCAGATGGAGAAGATGCGACTAGGCGACTGATTGAAGCGAGACGAGCGGCGACTGACGGACGGGAGACAGACAGTGACGAAGCCTTTGTAGACGACGACCAAGGGAGATGTTTAGTATGCTTTTTCGACAGGTATCAGAGGCGGCTGCGACGGCGTGTTTGGGTGGAGCAGGGCTGTCGCGGTATTGAGTGCGGCCTTGACGAGGGTCAGGCGGCGGCGGGGCTGCCGGATGAACAGTGGAGACTGTGTGATTGGAATTTGATTTGTGGGGCTTACCTTTGAGAATCTGATAGTCTATAGGACTTAATTGTAATTTTTTTAAAAGTTTGATTTATTCCAATTTAGTTCAATTCAGATTTTAGGTTTAATATGTAATTTACTAAAAATTCTTCATACTTACAAAATTTGATAATTGCACAGTACGGGTCACTGGATTGCACTTTACAATTCAACACATTGCACATTATTGTTCAGGGCATTGCACAACGAAATGATATTTGCATAATAGTGTGTGTCTGTATGTACATTAAAACTAAAAAAAATTACAAAAATATCAACGAGCTGCAAAATGTAAAATAATATTCATTCGTTGGTTCGGTTGAACCGGCTTGCCAAAATGTTACAATTGAAATAATCGAGTTGAACTTTTGAAAAAGTTAAATCGAATAGAAGCACGTGGTTTATTCGGGTGGTTAGCCGAATTAAAAAAAATATCTGAATTAAACTATACTTTACGTTATAAGAAAAATACTATTTAAAACGTTAATAATTTTATTTATTATTTTTATATAATTTTTGGTTGAAGAAATTTAAGTTCGGTTAGTTTCGATCTCTGATAGTCATGATAAATTGCAACGTACTGTTTTGTAAAGTGCAGCTTGTTATGTTATAAAGTGCAACGTGTTTGTGTATAAAATGAACTAATGTAATTTTAGTACGCTAACATGCTTGTTTTTTGTGTGGACAAATGATGTGGTTAATGTTAAAGTATTATGCATATCCGTTTTTTATATTTATGTTGTTATGGTATTTTTCGCATGAGCTGTTGACGTTAATTGTGGAGTGTGTTGATAAAGTGCAACGTGTTGTTTTATAAGGTGCAACATATTGTCTTATAAAGTTCAACGTGCTGCTATATAAAGTGCACTACTTTATATTATTTATTTATTCAATATTTAATCTATTATTTTATTATATTATTTTAATATTTTACTTAATATTTTATTTATTATTTAATATGTATGTATAAAAAATATAATAAATAACATTTTTTTATATTAATAAAAATTGAAAGTTGCACTTTAATGCTCAATGCATTGCACAGCATCACATTTAAAATTGCACTTTAAAGGTAAAAACAAATAATCAAACCGACATATAAATTTTGACTCAAATCTTAGTTAGCTCGGTTTCGATTGGTACGGTGCAATCTGACAGTCCTTAGAGTGCAATAACGCTAAGGTGCACTCGAAGTGCATATATATTCTTAATAATTTGTTTCAAACCAAACTAAATCCGAAATATATTTAGTATTTTAATGTTTTTAAAGAATATATTTAGTAATTATAATTTCATATTTACTCATTTATATTATTGTTTGTTGAGAATAATTAATATATATATATAATTTTTATTAAATATAAAATAATATTTTTATTATATACATAAATAAACTATAAAAATACTTTATTATTTATATTATAAAAATGAAATCAGTATTTTGATATTTGTTATTTAATATTTTTTATATATTTCTTAGAAATTACAGATTTGGCCCATGGGTTAAATTGACGTTTAGTCAAAATTTACTAAATTGCAATAGGGTCCCAAAAATCAAATCAAAGAGATTGGGTCGTCGTTTCAAAAATTCATTGCGGTCGTCGTTTCGATTTTCAGGGGGATTATTGCCTTGACCATCGAATTCGTCGCTCGTCCTCACGCCTGGTATCTGAGCTAGCAAAATTATCCCGCCGGAGGGCCGAGATTGGGTCGGAATTGTCAGAGATTTGTGTTGTCGCATTCACGACGGGGACGACTTCTCCGGCAGATTTCAGATGATTTTGACATCTCTGATCTGATGGCGTTGGCGGAGCAGACTACTGTGCGATCCTATGTGAAGGAAGGCGCTCGACGGTGCGGCGCAGAGGCCAGCAGGTGGCGGAGGACATCCCGCCTCTGTGTTCGTTGACAGCATATCCGACGGATCCCGCGGTGGCGAGATGTTTGGCGTTGGCGGCGGAGCAGTGGGTCGCCGGAGGGAAGGACCACAGGTGGGTCGCCGGCGAGAATGGCGGCAGCAGTGGCGGTGCCCGTCTATGTGTGAATGTGTATGTGTGTGTGTGTCTCTCACCGTGATGTGTGTGTTGTGCGTGTGTGGGTGATAAAGATGGGGTGACGTGGCGTGGTGACATGGCAGTGGTTTAATTGAATTTGTAATGGTAATGTCCATAATACCCTTAATGAAGGTATAAATTTGACTCTTTTTAGCCATTAGATCATCCGATCTAATGGCCACGATTTATTCCTATTTCTCGCATTAAGAGTCATTCTCACCGGAGCGTGACCCTATATATATATATACATTTAATGTACTGATTGTGCTTTTAAAGGGAGAAAACAACTATTTAAAAATATGCTCGTTAAAATTATGTTCATACTTTTTCGTCGTTTGAAGTCATAACCAAATAAATAAAATTTTTTGATTCATCTACAAACTATGACAAAGAAGATGGCGCAGCCAATGAGCAGTGGTATGCCCAAGGTGTGCTGGGCTTGCGGAAGGCTTTTCAAAGGCCGACCGGGGATGACCACACACAATCTGAGCAAGGCAATAGATGGGTTTGTCGCAATTTGTTTCAACAATAATCCATCGAATATACTATTTCATCATAAGGACAATTAAATATAATTTGCATTGGACATTAGTTATCCTTCTAACATTATGACACAAATACTTGTCCCCATTTTACTGCCAAAAATTATTTACGAACCAACAGAAAAATTACGTTTAAACAAAATCAATTTTGTTCCGTACAACCTGTCTCCAGGGATGGATGTATGTATGGCCTGGGCTGGGCTCAAGCCCAGGCCTTATTTTTTTTAAACAATTATTATAAGTTTGAAAAAAAAATTATTGTATTTTTAGCCCAGCCCAAAAAACCAACTCACTAACTCATTAAAATGATTTGCTTATTGATTTAAGTCTAAATACTACAAACACAATTGTAATAAAATATTATATATTTTTTATCCACCTTTTTCACTAGGCACAAACCCACAAAATATCACTATACACCAAACTTCAATCAAGAAACTATTTTCAAAAAGACGATTTAATTTCTTTTTTAATAGTAAGTTATATTTTTAAACTTTCTATTAGATATTTGTTTCATTTGTCTAATTGTTTTTTATCTATCTTCTCATTTTATATGAATTATTTGTGTTTTAATAGTAACTGCTAGGATCATTTAGTTTTAATTTTTGTTTTGTTGATTGTGTATGAAGTAGTAATGTGTGTGTATGTGTGTGTTTAATCTCTTATCCTCTGGTGTGGTTGTTGTATATTATATTTGAATTTAAAACTATGATGTGTAGTCATTTTATTTTGCTAATAACGATATAATAGCATTTATTTGTATTGTGAAATCTTTATAAATTCATATGAAGCACCAACATTTGGCCAAGAAATGAAACACTCAATTGATATCATCGTTCTTTAGAAAACGAGATCGATGAGATCAACGTTAAACTAGTGAAAACACGTAAAATACGGTGCAAAATGAGCATAATGAAATTTCTTTGTAAAAGCTCGCGAGTCGCGAGTACAACTTCAATTAATATTTGAAGAAAAAAATATCATGTGATTTTTATTGAAATGAGTTTTTAAAATTCTAGCCCAGTCTACTCTTAATTTCTAGATCCGTCCCTACCTGTCTCACATCTGACGATAAAAACACACTATCTGATAGATCAGTGGGGTGATGTGTCACTTGTCTAAATGAGGTGGCAAAATAAGGTAAACAATTTGTAACACCACAAATGAAGTGCATTGGCATTACAACAGAATGCAAACCTCTATTATGCACCATTACAACATAGTTGAACTTACCAATTGCACTGTAGACAAATATTACAACAATACAACACACTTTACTATTTCTAAACCCTATACATGTCATTTGCATCAACTAAAATATGGATGCACAAACAAACAAGTTGACGAACTTCACAAATATATACTAAACTTGTATATAGACAGTGAAACTTTTGGTGCTTGACACAACACGTGGCTGCAAAATCACGTAACTTACAGTTCCATAGACATTAATATCCTCTCATCTTTTGAAATAAATCTTATGAAAGCAGGATGAAATAGCCAAAGTAATCCATACCATTATCTACATCTACATCAACATAATGGTTTGACTTGATGTTCCTAAACTGGCATATATTTTCCCTCCTTAAGATTTCGATCAAATTTGGACATATACCATACCATATTAATAAACCATACCACAGTGGAGCCAACCTTCTATATACAACAAGTAAACTATACCATATTAATAAAATTATTAGTATAATTTAAATAACCAAATAATATGGTATGGTTTACTTGTTGTATATAGAAGATTGACTCCACTATGAAGTAGCAAAACTGCTTACTACACATGTTTTTTTGTTCCAATGCATATATGATGAGAGGAAATATATTAATTAAATCATTCAAGGAGTACAATTTAAATATGTCAATTTTCAAAATTTTCCTATAATAATTAAATGTAGGGAAAATGTATTTATTTGGTGAGGATTTGGTTATCATTGCATAATCGGAATTTATATGGAATCTATTAAAGAAATATCCATATTTAAGTTCTCTTAACAAATTAACTAACTGCTTCTAAGTAAACTAAAAGAAAATAAATCCAACAAATTTTCTTAACCAACAAGAATTAGGGAAAGAATACTTATGGAAGGATTACATAGTAGGTATTAAATCAATCTATCCATACTTAAAACTCAAAACAGAGTCTTCGATTTAATTAATATACCNAAAAAATTACTACATCATGTGGAGGTCGAGAGTAACAGGTTAGTCAGTATGTGAACATTTAAATATTAGATTTTTGTTCCTATATGATTTTTTGGTTTCAACGATAGACTTGTTACTGGACAAACAAATTCAAAATCTTTTAAGGTTAGCATATATGAATCCTCCTTCAATTACAGTTCATCTCTTTACTTTTTTCTTTTTCCCAAATGATTTACACATGAATTGGGTGTTAGATACTAATGCTTTCTAAGTTTCCTATGCTGAGAACGAATTTTTGAAAAGTTATGTATTTTAATGAGCCAAAATGATCTTCTGAATTTTATTCTTGTCATTCTATTACATAAATTGAAATGATAATATTAATACTAGGTGTAGTGAGAAAGTTCAAGGATATCTCCAAACTACATGGTTTAAGGCTCTCTCATTTACATAAATAAACTCCATTTTGAACAAATCAACTTCTACTAATTGAGTTTGAGTCGAGTTTACACTAGACATTATATAGTTGGCTTGAAATGTTGTTATTTAATTGTTAATATGGATTCATGTTATCCTCTGGTTGAACCTCATAGCATGCTTACTATTCTTTTAATTCTGTTGATGTCAACTGTAAAAGAATGTGAGTATCTTGAAGATTAGCTAGTTTTCAGCATTGTACTAATAAAATTTTTATTTGAAAATTCAGGAAAGTATCTCTGAACCAACAGGCTCTGCCATTCGAGGCTGAGATGAAATCGAAGTCATGTATTGTGTTGCGGCCCGTTTGTTTTCTCATTTTACTGGTATGGTCTTTTATTAAAACTTTTTGTCATAGGAATCATATTAATGGTTCATAGTTTTAAGAACTTGGTTGAATTTTATGGATGTTCTTGATCTGAATTTTTTTTTTCTAATCAAATGCAATACAGATGGTTGTAGTGTTGACTGTAGCCGGTTTATTCATCCCATTTTGGATAAAAAAGGTTACACGAATCGAAGATGAAGTTAAGTTGATCGCTCACGATACCAATCAAGAATTAATCTCAGGAATTCAAAGAGCATCTTCGTTATTTTCCCATATTAATTCCCCGGCTATCAACTTGGCACGAATATTAAGTTCGTCGTTGGACGTCGATAAGCTTACGTTCTCAATCATCGAATCAAAGGTTGGTCATTTTTATTTTTTCTAAAATATTTATTGTAATTTCTTTTTATTCATGTGTTTGGAATTAATAAAATGCAGGTGGCTTCCTCACTATTTCAATATTTATCAGCAGTTCCATACATGTCCCAGATTTCGTACATCGGACTCGATGACTTATTCTTCGCATACTACTCCGAAACAAATCAATTATACGCATTATACTCAAATTCTACACAAAATGGTACCAATATCAAAACTTGGTACGTTCAGCCCGCAAATCAAGACACGGGAAAACTATACGGAGAAGCAACTAAGTCAACTCCATCACGTGTAGTTGACTCGAGCTGTTTTCAAAAATCACTTAACAGTTCAAACGGATACTCATCGGCTGGGATTGGGTGGGGCCCGTCTCGAATTAATACATTCCTTAGTACTGTTTGTATGCGCGGGAAAAAAGGAGCTATTTCTATAGGCTTCCCAATGAAATTCCTCACTGATTTTTTGGCCAACCGAAACTTGTATTTGGCCACCGACAATGGGAATGTGTTAAGTCAGGGTAATATTCCGAACATGCGTATGATCGTGTTATCTGATAATAAAGTCTCGTTTCAATTGTTAGGCGAAGATGAAAAAACGGTTATTAGTATTGTGGGAAATTTCACTTGTCGATTGGACAATGGCACGTCTGGAGAAGATGATTCTGTGTTGAGCGTTCGAGGCAAAAGATATACCGTTCATTGTTCGCCAGTCGAGATTGCAGGACTAAGATTGGTAAATATTTTAAATTTTTTAATCCCATAAATTTCTTCATTTTATAATTGTAATTTTTTTTTTTTTTTTTTGGCATTTCTTTTAGGTATATGCTTTTGTAGTACCTGAAAACAGGTTCTTGAGCCTCATTCACAGCAACATCAGGCTTGCATTCGTCCTGCTTGTGCTAGTGATAGCTTTCATAGTGATAGTGACGTGCGGTTTACTGTACGTGACATTTGAGGCCGCCAAACGCGAAATGTACCTTTGTGGAGCCCTCATAAACCAAATGGAAGCAACTCAGCAGTCAGAGAGGAAGAGCATGAACAAAAGCCTGGCATTTGCAAGGGCAAGCCACGACATTCGAGCCTCTCTAGCTGGCATAACCGGCTTGATCGAAATATGCCGAGACGAAATCACCAAAAACGACACTCATGGTTCGGAAATGTTCACGAATTTACGCCAAATGGAAGCCTGCACAAGGGACCTCTTAGGTTTGGCTCTTTATTCTTTGTTTTGACAAAAAATATACAATCAATGTGAGCTTT
>BKCP01005960.1:2334662-2351919 GCA_008636005.1 Striga asiatica | reverse complement strand
AAAAAACTTAATTACTCAGCTCAAGAAGAAGAACAAGAACCTACCACACCCACAGCATCGTCTTCTGCACAACCACCACAGCGTCGGATTAGCAACCGACCACGCAACCCTACCAATCGATACACTCCTAGTTAGTTGTGTTGTATTCGGAGACAATTTGTAGACATATATATTTATTTTTTTCTTTCGTGGATTTATGTGTAATGATATTTGAACTTGTTTGGAATTTTATATTTGGAAAGTGAATTATTGTGCTTCATTATTGTTTCTTTGACATGGTTGATATGGGTTTTGTGAATTTATATTTGGTTGTGGAATCGATCTCGATTAACAGGTGTGTTTTTGTAATTTTGTTTCTGTGAATTGCTGTTTTTGCACAGTAAAACGTATTTTCAAAATACGTTTTTGTACTGTGTAAAATTAGGTCAAAATCGATTTGGGGATAAAATTAGGGCGCAATCAATTTGGGGCAAAATTAGGTTCAAAAACGTATTTTCAAAATACGTTTTTCTACTGTGTAAAATTAGGTCAAAATCGATTTGGGGATAAAATTAGGGCGCAATCAATTTGGGGCAAAATTAGGTTAAAAAACGTATTTTGAAAATACGTTTTATTTTTGCAAATATTATTTTCCAAAAAAATAAGGTTTTTTAAATTCAAAAATATTAATTTTAAATATTTTAAGAAAAAACGTATTCCCAGAATACGTTTTTGAGCTATTTTAATTAATTTAATTACGTTAATCACCTTAATTAATTGTTTCTAATAAACACGTATTATTAGAATACGTTTTTTTATAAAAACGTATTTTAGGAATACGTTCTTATTTGAAAAACGTATTCTAGGAATACGTGCTTTTGATATTTTTCCACTTGTTTTATTTTTTTTTTATTTATGTCCACTTAATTTTTTTTATTTTTACATAAATAAATATTTCCAAAATATAGTGAACTAATAAGGGGTAAAAGAAATTGAAAAAGGAGATAAAGAAAGGTGTTATTTTTGTACAATCAACAAGGTCTGCTGCTTTAAGGGACTCTTTTGTCCCATTTTCTAGTCTCTTTACCTGAGGGCATCGCCATACGCACACATGGGTACTACTTTAGAAAATTGTGTTCTTTTATGGAATTAAATACTGTAGTTATATGAAATATCTCAAAATAATTCTATATGATAATTGTGTAATTTTCTATTATTTATTTTCTGTTTAACCACATGACCGGTGGCTCCACCTTTTGTATGAACCTGTCGGGGGTCATCGTCAGATCTAAAGTGGAGATTTGGTGCCCATTTTCCGCCTACAATGCTATTTGTCGATTACTGCTGTGTAATGAAACAAAAAGAAAACGAAATTTTTTGTTTATATCTAAAACAAATTCTGGAAGAATATAATATTTTTCAACAGTAGAAAAAGATAAGCATCATGCTACTAATATCGTAAAATTTTATTTCCTACCTGTTGTGATGAAGTTTAGAAGTTGAAATAATGGACTGGTATGCCGAAATAAATGACCAATGAAATGATTATGCGCATCATATTCAAGAGGAAATTCAATACGACTTCTTATATTGGAATGAGTTATGCATTAAAATTTTTATTGGAAATTGATGATTTCAATAATTAATTTTACAACGATTTATTACGGTAGAATTTTTCGTTAAAATGTAGTATAATTTTAGTTGTAATTTTTATTTTCACCCTTATTCAAGGGTGGATCTACACAGGGATTCATAGGGCCACGGACCCCTTTTTTTTAGTAATACAATATATATATGTTACATGTATTAATGTAATATATATTGACATAAAAAAATATATGTTATTAGTTATTATGAAAAGTTATTTCAATATAAAAAATAAAAAATAAATTTTGAGAATTATTTAATATGTTTTTTTTAGTTGTGGATTTTATGCTTATCCTCAATTTTTTGTTTATTTTCTTTTCCTTATATAGGGATTGGATCAAAATGTGTCAATATTCTTAAAGTGAGAATGTGAGACTCAACCCTACCTATTAAATAAGAAAAAAAATGTTAGGTCAAAATTTAATCTTTTTATTTTTTAGTTGGTTAAATATTGATTTGATTGTTGATCTCCGACTTTGACCGTTGACCGTAGTTTATACCCGTTGTCCTTAAAGTCTGCGTTTGCCCCTGCCCATATTCAATTGTTGAAAAAATTACCGTCATAATCGTCAAATCTAACGAAAATTTCAATGGAAAACTCATTTTATTGAAATATTTTTGTTAGAAATTCTGTTGGAATCAAGTGGAAAGTCTCAACAAAAATAATAGCATTGGAATTTCGCTTGGAATTTCATTGAAATATATATATTTCTGTTGGAATTTTATCATTTTCTTATAGCGGCAGTATACGTAGTATTACATTCGAAATTTTGCAAAAACAAATATAAAATATAGTGGTTTCGATTTTATTTGTGGTGATATTATGTGTCTAACTTCTGATGTTTCGAAGTTTCGAAATAATATGTGTCAATTTATGGTGTTTCCAATAGTCCATTTAGACCAGGAGCTATATCCATGTAGGTTTAAAATTTTTAAAATTATTAAATTCTTTACTAGGTTCAATTTTGAATATGTTTTATATTTCAATAAGTTTTAAATATGTTTTTGCTTGGGTATGTTCCTTTGTGTGCACTGGTAATTTGCCATGGCGCTATCTCAAAATTTTCACACTTATTTCCTTTTTTTTTTTCACATCTAAGAAGCCGCGTTTGGATTTTTTATTTTGGTTCTTTTTTTTGTACTCTGCCCAACAAAACGACGACGTTTTGTGTGGTTATGGAGTAGTCAATTCACCTGAACGACCCTGTTTTATTCTATTTTTTGGGATCAGTGGGATCAATATGTAATTCACGAAGTGACAAAATCATGTTCTCTCAAACCATACCCCGACTTTTTTCTTCAACAGTCTCCCCTTGCTCCGGAGATAAAGTCTTTCAAATATTTTTCTCTTTTTTTAGCTGTGAAAGATTGTCCTTTTCTTTTTCGCCGTCGCTAAGTCCATAACCCTACCCACAAAGAACAGTTATGTTAACATTGATCCACGCCACTGCTCCCTTCTCTGGTTTTACTTCCATATCAATTGACGTCGGGTTTTAGCAAAGATGAAATTAAGCATGTTTTCAAAAACTGTGTACAAATTTTCACCGAATAAATACTCACAGTCGTCGAACAACCTCCGTCACTTGGCTCAGAGATATTCAAATTCAAATTCACTCTACCATTGAATTTTAAAGGTTGAGTTATGTGTGTCTTAAGGAATACAAATCGAAGCCTTAGAAAATTCAAGAAGTATAAGTTTGGAGTGGAGAAACAACATGACTAAAGTATCTTTTCGATTTGATCGAGGAGAATTATACTTGAGTATGGAGTTTTTTTATTTCTTGAAATTTCATGGAGTCCAATTGTAATGGATACCTTTTATGACTCATTTGATGAAGTCTTCGAAAGGAGAAATCGTACCTATTAGATATGGTTAGATCCATGTTAATTTTCACCACTCTTCCACATATCATTGAAGTTATGCCTTATTGAACTCGATTTACATTTTGAATAGAGTTCCATTGAAATCAATTATAAAGACGTCATATGAATCATGGCGTGGCAAGAGGCCTTGTCTTCAACATATGTGAACCTGGGGTTTATCTAGCATATGTGAAGAAACCTTTAACTGACAAATTGGAATCTAAAAGTGAAGAATGTTATTTTATTGGCAATTCAACACGATGATACTATTTCTATCTTCCTGGGGAATATAGAGGAATTGTCATTAGGTAGACGACGTTTCTAGGAGAATATTATTTCTTCAAGGAACAAAGTCGTGTTGTTATATAACTTGAAAAGTTCAAGAAATTCAAAATAACATTGAGGTTCAAAATTGTCGTTTGGTATTGACAAAGATTTAGAGGGAGGTATTGGTGATTCCCTGAATAGAAATTTGTCATTTGATGGACAACTTCTAGCTAGTGGGAGTAATATGGGTGAATGCAGAAGTGCAGCACACTCATATACAACCAATACCTAATGGCTTGGATGTCGTTTATTCTAAAAAACGCATGAAAATGTGATTTTGAGAACCCTCCAAATCGTTGAACATATCAACATACACGAACTTCTTCACGATCAAAATATACAACCACAAACACAAAATATTAAACTCCGTAGGTCGACTAGAACTCGTCGTGAACTAATTAGATTGTATCTCCTCTTGGAGGATAACGACGACATAGAGATTCCTAACGACGATGATCTTAGGACCTACACTGAGTTTATGTAAGACATGGACTCAGGGAGGTGGCTAGATGCCATAAAATCATAAATGGACTCGATGTACTCGAATCAAGTTTAGAATTTGGTTGACTTGCCAATTGGGGTTAGACTTATTGGATGCAAATGAGTTTTCAAAAGAAAACATATGCAAAGGGCAAAGTACAAACCTATAAGGCCAAATTGGTTTATAAAGGTTATAGTCAACGTGGAAGCATTGACTATAATGAGACCTTTTCACCAATTGCCAAGATTAAGTCCATTTGGATTTTACTTGCAATAACTGCATACTATGACTATGATATTTGATAGATGGATGTTAAAATTATTTTCCTTAATGGAAAATTGGAGGATGTATATATGATACAACCTAAAGGTTTTATATCCAAGTCAAAGTCAAAACGAGTATGCGAGTTACAAAGGTCCAATGGTGGACTTAAACTAGTCTCTGGGAGCTGAAGTGTTTGTTTTTACAAAGTTACATAATTGTTTGGCTTTGTAAGAAGTAAGA
The DNA here is from genome assembly GCA_008636005.1 of Striga asiatica. Lineage (NCBI taxonomy): Eukaryota > Viridiplantae > Streptophyta > Magnoliopsida > Lamiales > Orobanchaceae > Striga > Striga asiatica. Next base: position 2,347,118 of record BKCP01005960.1, on the reverse strand, counting down.
AGGATCTATGCGTTTATAGTAAACGCAATGAGGATAATATTATTTTTATCATATATGTATGTGACATATTGGTAATGAAATGATGTTCCTCACCTGCAGTCCATGAAAGATTGATTATCAAGTGCCTTCATTGTGAAGGATTGTGGTGAAACCTTTTATACTCTTGAACTTAGGATCTATCGAGATAGACCTAATAGAGTGTTAGAGTTTTCACGGTCTATGTATGTAGTCAAGGTACTGAAGTGTTTCTCCATGAAAAATTCTAACAAAAGGGAATATTTTAATAGTCATGACGTTAAGTTGGCAAAGAAAGATTGTCTTTCAGTTGATGCTAAACTTTGGCACATCAAGAAGATCCCATATGCTTATGCAATGGAGTCTATCATGCACGTTATGACATGTACGAGACCTATATGGGTTATGCACTTAGTATCACTTACAGATTCCAATATACTATTAAGGCTATTATTTAGTACATTAGATGGACTAAAGAATATATTTTATTCTATGGTTGGAATAATAATTCGATAGTATTACATTCATTTCAATGATGAGGCAGTGAGTTGGAATAGTTCCAAACAATAAACCACTGTGAATTCAACCACAAAGGTCAAGTACATTGTTGCACTAAAAGCGTATGGAGGCTGTTTGGATACATGAGTACGGGCAAAGGAACCAAGATCCAACAACAAAATAAACATGTACAAAGGCACTATCATTTATTTAGAGATAACTGATAGAGGAGAAATAAGTTAGAACGTGTTCAAACTGAACATTACTTGAATGGTTCGTTCACCAAACCATTGTGCATAGTTAAGCACAATAGTCATTTTAAGAAAATGTATATTAGATACATTGGTGATTGCCTCTAGTTCAAGTGGGAGATTGTTGGTATATGTGTCCTAGAGACAATCTTTTTGAGGACATTTATACATGATCACATTAATAATTATATTGAATTATAATTATGGTATTGCAATTAATTAAATAATTGTTTGATTGTTTGTAATTTATTAATTAATTGCTCTCTTGAGTTAATACTGTCATTAACAGAGTGAGATGTTAATTGATAAAGTATAACTCTCAAATCGCCTCAATCGATGATCATTAAGAAAGGGATATTATAATGATACGCGATAGATTGACATGCGGTCTGCATCACATTCTTGGAGAATATAGTATGTCTCGCTGCTATGAATAATTGTTATTCGTGATGGACACATGGATACTTTGGAGAGTATTGGTATACCCTACCGATAAACCATTTATATGTGTCTATGGGAGTATCGGTGTGTAGAATGGTGTAATAGTCCTTTGACTTGAGGTCAATACACAATTCATGTATGAAGTGATTTACTTAGACCTAGTCCAAAGCTTATGCCTTTATGGGTAGATACAGGCTTGTGTTGGGTTGGTCACGATATACATGGAATTGGTAGTTAAGCCAAGATAGGATACATTCCTCGAATATAGTTTCGAGAGAACACTTTTTTTCTCTATATTGGGTTGATAAAGTCATTGGCCAATGCACGTGATTATATTTGAAATGGTGTTCAAATATAATTGATAAAATCAACCAGTGAGATGAGATAAAATGATTAAGCTGTTTGGATGGACACACGTACAAGTCTTAAGCTTAATTGAGTGGTTCGTGAATGAAGGGACCGTATCACTATGAAATTCTACACCAAAGGTTTGTTTGTTTCGTCTATGTAAACGTACTTCATATTTTGAGTTTGTCCTTCGACGCAGTCTAGGAGTTTCGTAAGGATCATAAATTAAATTTATGTCAATATATGAAGGCCTATAGAGTCACACAATATGCAATCTATTTTCCGGCTAAGAGTGAATCGAGAGTGTTAAATATTCAATTAGATTGGAATATTTATTTTTGAGTAATGAGATTTTTTTCTATTAGATAGAAAATATTTAATTAAGTTAAATTGGACTTACACTTAATTAAATCATTAATTGGATTAGGTCCAATTACCTATTGGGAGGATTCCTAGCGTTTTCACCGGAAAGGATTCATTGCGTTGGATCGTGCACTGGGATCTAGATTGCGTGGATACCATAGTTGAAGACAAAGCTTAAACTGTAAGTTTTCGTTAATTATTCACTCGATTTAGGATCGTATCGAATAGCTATAGCCGAATCTTCGTTGTTGGTAAGAAAAAATTTAAAATTCCGCTACGTGTGCGATTAATTCGTACATCAAAATCCAACAATATGAAGATGCCAAATTTGTACATACCATGCAAAAGCATCATGACGCTATAAATATGGGCCCTGAAGGCCTGAACAATGAGAAAATCTCTAGTTTTCAGCACAACCATGTCTCAAGTGATCATATGACATGGCGATATTCTGATTCCCATAGGACATATATCTTGGGGATGGGAAGAAAATAAAGATCACGGGAGTTCTCAAAAAAGTTTTTACGTACGAGAAGCCAATAATTGATGCGAAATCGAAAAGTAGTTGCGACCGGGAATCTGGTTGTGTTCGAAATTAGAGATCCAAAATTAACTAAATTAAGAGAAAGTGTCTAGCGAATAATTGATTAATTGCGAAATTGCTTTATTCCTATAATATATCTGTTAAAGACTAAATCTCGAGTTCCTAACAATACACGAGAGAGCATGCATCTTTTTCTTCACTCCATTTTGCGTGATAAAACTTTTTTTGTTTATTTATTTAAAAAAAAAAAATACACTAATCATTAGCGCCAAGGTAAAATTCGTTGTTTTCTTTCCATCCTAATTCGAACGTCGTCCGATGTCCATTTCAAGTGGGTGACCCACCATTAGATTTTTCTCGTCCAGATGGTTGTAATGTAAACTTATAAGTTATAACAGTTCTTGCCCACTCAATTTTCCATCTGAAAAAAATTTGGTTATTTTCTATCCAGTTTAATTATAAAGTTATCTAAGATCCAGTATAGGTGGGTGACCACCATCGGATTCTTCTTGTCGAATCAGTCGTACCCACCAAGTTTTATCTCAATTAGAGTTTGTTTGCTGCTCAATTTGTCATTCAAAATGATTTTTGCCCAAATTCATTATTCTCTATCTAGGGGCCATTTTGGTGCCTTTTAGTGTACGATTTAGTTGGACGACTTACTAATAGATTTGTCTCATTAAGACGATCGTAACAAATTTGTAGCTCAACTAGATTTCGTTGCCTATTCCATTTTTTGTCCAAAATAATTTGAGTTATTATATTTTTGGGCTATTTCTATATATTGTCGTCTCATGTCAGTTTCAAGTATGTGATCTCCCGTTGAATTCTTCTGGTCGAGACAGCCATATACCAAAAATTTAAGACTATTTGCAGTTAGTTTACTTAGTTAATTGCCTGTCCAAAGTTATATGCATAAACTGATCACCTATGCTGAGCCCCTGATAAATTTAAAATAATCCAATCTTTATTCTGTCACTAATTATTAAAATTAGTATACCTTATTTGATAAATTTTTTAAATTAATGTACTAAGTTTAATGTATGCCAAATATAATGATTAAAAATGATATTATACATTTTTTAGCCCAATTATCACATAAAAGTAAAACAATTAGGCGCCGCGTCTGCGTCTCGTATGACGACGAGACATATTTAATTGATTGTTTCGTGAAAGATGGGTTAGATAGAAGTTATATTTAAATTTTTGCACTAAAAAACTCAAATCATTTTTCATTTTGAGGTGAAAATAGTAGTTTCTCCATTTAACAATCCCTCCTATTTAGTAGTAGTTCACAAGTCTAATTAAATGAGACAGAATGGATCAAAATTCAAATGACTACTTTTGAAACACAACTTATATGTACTTTTATCTTCTTTTTTTAGGCTAAAAATCGAGAATTGCTTTTCTTTTCACCTAAATAATAATAATAATAATAATAATAATATATATATATATATCTGGTATTGTTGATAAACATTGATCATACCGTACTGCTCTAGACCATATATATATATCTTGGACGTGTTATAACTTATAACAACAACTAATGGATGAAGGTAGCTCCCACAATTCTTCAGGTGCCTTTTATTCATTCTAATTTTTACTCGGAAATACACGTCTTTCTTCACGATCATGACACTCGCCCGAGCCTTACAACACATATATATATATATATATACATTTAACATTTTTAAACCTTAAATATTAGTAACATTTTTTCTCCCCATGCAGATGATGTTCGTCTTAAAGCAGTGTTGTCCGAAAGGGAGAAGATGCAACAAATACACGAAGAGAGAATGTCGAAAATCGAGGAGCTCAAAGCCGAAAAACAAGCAATAGAGCTGGAATTGCAAAAGCAAAAGCGCGAAAATCCTCAAAAAGGGAAAAGTTTTCAAGACTTGAGCGGCGAATATAACAGCAAAAGGGATGAATTCTTCGCACTCTTGGCCGAAAGGTCCCATGGAACCAAGAAGTAATGAAAATTTTAAACTAATTAAATAATCTTGATCGGATGTTCATCGGAAGCTTATTAATGATTAATAATTTATGTGCTTATGTTTTAAGTTAATATTATGAAGCAAGCTTTTTAGACATGTAGTATTTTATTACAAAGTTTTATAAATTCTCATCTAGCCATGTACTAATTACTATTGATTGCATTTGACGAGGCTAAACTCCTCGTTATAAGTCGTTCCTCTGTTGTTTTGAGATTTTTCATCCCTTAATTAATTAATTATTAAAAATTAAAGTTTGTAAATTTTGCTAATGTGGAAATTTAAAGAATGTCCAATTTAGGCATAGGTACACATGCAAAAAGCAACTTGATAACGTACTCCCGTCTCCAAAAATTTTGGTCAAACCAATTATTAGTGCTGTCCTAAAAGGTCAACATATAAGTGAAAACTCAAAAACGTAATTACATTGAGCTTCCTATGAATATATAAGGCCGCGGAATTATGCTTTGGTACTTCACTTTTTTCTCAGCTTCAAAATTAATAATTCATGTATGTTTCTCAGCTTCAAAATTAATAATTCATGTATGAATTGGTCCAATTAGTGTCCACTCATAATGTTTTGTATAAAGAATATTTATTTCTAAAATGAAATATTTTTATTTGTTTTATTATTAGAGTATAAAATTTTAATTTAAAAGATGTATATATTTATTAAAAGAGAATATGAGTGTATCTCAATCTATATATATATAATAAGAATTATCATTTACTAAAAATAGTAGCCAAAAATTTAGGAAACATTTAATACATACCATTTTTGGAAACTTTTTAAATGTATGTATTAATTGTTTCCATATACACGTTTCAAAATAAGATCAAATAAGATATGATCAAAAAGTTACTTAAATAAATTTATTAATATATGCAATATTTTCATTGATATTTATTCTAATAAATTACAAGATTGATTTTTCGTGATTCATGTTAATAATAACTTGGTCAAGATAAATATATATTTATTAATATTCATAATACTTTCATTGATATTCATTATAATAAATTACAAGATTGATTTTCATGATCCATTTTGATAATATTTTGGTCAAGATAAATATTACACCATATTTTAAGTTCTAACCATAATATTAATTTTTTTTCACAAATATTCACTTTTTATCCAAAAATATTTATGAAAAATCGTAACAGGTTAGGTAGAATTTTTTTTCCAAGTAATCAGACAAAATCAAGTTGGTGAATTAATCTTTGCCAATATATTTTTTTCTTAAGATTTATTTTTTTAAATATAAAAAATAAATTGTTCTTCAAATTAATATAATTTACCATTTAAGAGATAATGACCAGATACATTAAATAGGTTACTAATGGTAAAAAATTAAAATTGAAATATATTAACTATTTTTTAGAATTTATTTGTATATTATTGGCACCATGATTTTTTTTTTCATTTTTTTATTTTGATTTATTTCTATAGTTAAATTCTTGTAAAATATATTTTCATTGCAGAGTATGTTAAATAAACTATAAATCCTTATAATACGAATTAGAAAAATCTTGATCATAAAAGGGATTGAGTTTTTGGCATTTTCTAAATCAAAGTTGTTTACATAGTATACAAAATTAAATTCTAAAACAACATGTGTATATTTTGTAAAATATTTATATACTAATTATTTTTAAATTTATTTACATATTTTAAATTGATTACATAAATAAATAATACTAACGTGCATTAAATATTTTTTATTACATAAAATAAAAGGAAAAAGAAGACGTACAACTTCTATAACTTTATAAATAATAATGACATTATATGACAATAAAGTTTATAATAAATATTAATTAAGTATTATATGGTGAACAAGAATAAGTAAAATTGTTATTCTCTCTTATATCAAGGAATAAATATATATACTAAAATCAAATTTATATTAGTATAAATGTGTTAGTGAGATAATATATTAATTATTTTACAAGCTACCCTAATATGCTCATATTTAATGTTTTTTACTAAAAAAACAACACTGATTAAAAGAGGTGCAAAATAGATCGTAATTTTATTATTTAATACACTTAATGTTGATTAAAAGAGGTGAAAAATAAATAATAACCCTATTGCTTTATATACTTAAACGGACAAAGCCTGTGAAAATAACTCATTTAATATTTATGTCCCGTGCATTGCACAGGGTACGAACTAGTAGTAATGAATAAAGAATTCAACATCAGTTAGCTATGAAGCCAACAGTTGGCTTCATAGCAAAACTGAATTCCGCATTGACCGATAGATTTTCTCTTTTGTATTTCACCTGCGGAATCATAATTTGATAAAATATAAAATGATAAAAGTTATAAAGTGAATTTCAAACAAAGTTTTATCAAATTATTGTAATTTATTTAACTTGAGTTGCCCTATTTAATATGTTTATTGTGATTTATTTGTTTATCATATTTGTTATATGATACAAATTATTTTTTTAAATTTTATTTTATACATAATTATTTATTTAACATCTCATTATTGCAAGAAAATTAATACAAAATATGAAACATTATATATTATTTATTTATATAGAATGAGTGTCCCCAACCAAACTAAACATCTAACACATGATATAAGATAAAATTAATTATATGAATCATCATGCTTTTTAAAAAAAATATATATATTTAATAAATTTGAGATATTTAAGATTCATATTAAAATTTGTAATTTGGATATGAGATGAAAAAAGACGAACATAGTTTGAAAAGTTTAAAGTCGTATTATTTTTTAATTTGAACCGACGACATAATATGCAATTATTATATACTATAACTTATATGATAGTTAGATAAATACGAAAATGAATCAAACGGTATAAAAGTGTACGAAGAAGTTGATACTCTAATGTATTAATAAATAATATTTATAAATTAAAAATGGGGTCAATATGTAATAATATATGTTTTCTTGAAAATATTTTATGAAAATTAACTTTTTGAAAAATATCGTAAAACATGTCTATATAAAATATTAACAACATCTAAAATGTTACATAACATGTGTAAAAATATGTAAATTGATATATAACATGTGTAAAATATCTAAAATGTTCTATATTATTCCTAAATTGCCTACGTACCTTCCTAGCTTGGACAGGATATTAACAACATCTAAAATGTTATATAACATGTGTAAAAATATGTAATTAATATATATATCATGTGTAAAATATCTAAAATGTTCTATATTATTCCTAAAAAAATTATGTGAAATCACCTAAATTTTTCTAAACTATTATTATAAAAAACATATCTAATAAATTATTAATCATTATCCCACATTGATTTATGATGTTTGATATTTTAAAATTATTCAATTTATTTGAGTACGTGATGTGACTTTATTATCTCTATTATCTCTTTAACTTAGAGAGTTTAAATCTTATAAATCAAAATTCTTCTATTAAATTTGTGAAAACTGATATTTTAATACTTCATATGTTGCCAAAATCCTTCTCTTAACATTTTTAAAGATACAATTTATATGATATTTTAATGGGACTTTTTATATTTCTTAGGACTCTGTCTTTTTTTTTTTAAATTAAAAAAAAAAGAAAGTAAAACCAAGATAAGATAAAGTTGGTACATATACAACTACATAAAATAAAATAAAATTGGTATACATAAAACTATACATTAATTTTGTTGAATGATGAGATTTTATATTCAAATAAATCATATATTGATTTTATATTCAAAAAATTAAATATCATTTTATATTCAAAATTAAATATCATCAAATTAGTTGTGTGACATTGATTTTATATTCAATTTAAATCTCATTAAATTGTAAATATTTTGTGTGATTTCGTCCTATCGATTTTTTTTTTCTAATATTAATTTGTATAATATTTACTCTTAATATCTTTTTACTCTCATTCATTTAAGAATAAATGCCATTTAAGTTTATAATCTTTGTGGGTCGTTAAATGTCGTTTTAGATTTATTTATTCATTTACTTTTTTTATCCTTATCACAAATCCTAAAAAATTCATATTTGGCTCTCATTGAAAAAAACTCGTGCAAAAGAAAAAAGAAAAGTGATATAACAATAGTACAATACTGATAACTTCCACGCAAGGAGAGAAAGTAAGAGTATATATATAAAATAACAATTTCCGTTAAATTTGTAATTTTTTTTTTTTAAAAAACTAAACTGACACATTATCAAAAAACAGAGGGAGTATGATATATTTCCTTTTTAATATTTATATGAACTAATTGTTCATTTGATGTGTACATAAAAATAACTACCAAGAATCTAAATAATATGAGATTATTTCTAAACTTTTACAAAGATTTTGTAGTTAGATAAACATGAACAAACAAACCATCAATTCAGTAGAAAAATTCGAAATAAAAAAAATATCTGAAATTAACATTCTTTATTAAATAAATACGATTTTTTAGTTGTGACCATAAAATATGAGATTTTGTAGATAAATAAATATGGATAAAATAATATTTAACTATCAAGTGGGCATGACTTTTTGGAAAGATTACAAAAAAATTCAAATGTTTTATTTGTTAAATGATTGACCGAATTTTTGTAACTAAATTTACACATTTGATTGAAAAAATTTAAGGAAATGATTGAGATTTTTGGAAGCAAGATTTTCAAGATTCTTTCTCATTATTGACAAGATTTACCCGTAGCATTTAAGAAAATCATTGCCCATATTATTAGGAATTAAGGTTTACACAATATCTTTCTCAAATAAAAAATTTTTCCCTATATTTTTAGGAATTAAGGTTTACACAATATCTTTCTGAAATAACAATTTTTTTAACTTGAATTTGAATTTTTATTCAGCCGCCATTTTTCAAAAAAAAATTAAAAATACTAAGAATAGTAAGTTTGAAAATTTTAAGCGCGAATTCCAATACTATTTCAAGTAATCCCTCTCTATATTATAGGGTAATAGATAACATTTTTTCTAACTGAAAATACGGAAAATGTATTTTTTTGCCTTTTAACAATTTGTATTTCAATATTTATAGGAGAATTATTGACATATAGCTAAATTATACATTTTTCAATATATTACAAGAATAATAATGGGTATAACTTGCAAAGTTGTTAAATATGAGTGTAATATTAAAATGGTATAAAAGTTAATGCAAAATGTATTATTCTGAGAATATTCCTTTAAAATTGCAAATAAGATTTCTATTGAAGAAAAATTTACATTTGATTTCACAATTATTGCTTGTCTTTTTCAAAATTTTTATTGACCTTTTCAATTAGAATGGATATAGCAATTTTTTTATTTTTATTTTTGCGAAATCTTACCACGATAAGTTATTACAATTTTTTTTCTTTGATTGACTAAATTATTATTTGCATGCAAAATTATAATTATTAATTTTTATGACAATATGATAAGTAATGTATTAGATGCTTCTCATGTGATTGACTAAATTTTTATTTGCTATTAAAATTATAATTATTTTTTTTGATGATAATACGATAAGTAATATATTATATGCTTCTCATTTATACTTTCAGCATGTTATTATTCTGTTTAACAGTTGGCATAAACTCCATTAAAAATTTGAAGGTATTTGAAATTTTGATATAATACCAATTCTAAGAATCTTTTCTAGTAAATGGAATTGATTAAGTCTAATTGTAAAAAACTTCCTCCTAATTTTAACTTTTTATGTTTAAAAGGTACCCTACCCTGCCTTGTAGTGGAGTAGTTAGCATAGTGTAAATCAAATCAACATCTGTAACTTAACAAATGCAATCAGATTCCTCAAATCATCCCGAAATCAAGGAAAGTAATATTTACACTCTATCTTAATTAAAGTAAAAAAAAAAAATACTGAAAATCTGAAATGAATTTCAAAAATTGAAAAACTAAAGTGAAAAAAAAAATAAAATAAAAAAAAAAATGCAAGATCCCTTTTTCTCCGTGTGCGTATGATTGGCGATTTGTTTTCCCTCTTTACCCCCATAAACCTTATAGTCTGCACTAATTGGTACCTAATATTAATGTACATTACAACATACTCAAAAACACACACATTATTGAAGATGTCACTTTACATAAGAAAAATTTTGCAATGATTACCCAAATATAAGCTCCTTCTCATCATTTTTCATTCCCCTTTCCAACATGGCTAAATCCATCATCAACCTCACGAAATCATAAAATCCCAANCGTGCCACACAAGTCCTTGCTGTAAAATTCCTACTCGTAGTACAAAATTTGCACTCCTGCAAACAAATCAGTGAAGAAGAAAGAGAGAGAGAGAAAAAAAAAGAAGAAAAAACACCCATCATCATATCTCTCATGGATACTTATGAGGCTACTAAGGTAGTGATGTCAAGAATCCAGACTTTGGATCCAGAAAATGCTTCCAAAATCATGGGCTACATACTGCTACAAGACCAAGGCGAGAAGGAGATGATTAGGCTCGCCTTCGGGCCCGAAGCCCTGTTGCAGTCCTACATCACCCGGGCCAAGGCCTGTTTGGGTATCCCTTCTGCCAACCCTCCCTCCAACCCCTCCACCCCACACTCAAACTCCGCGCGGCCAAACAACCCCTTCCCCCAGAACTCGCCGAGGGTCGTCATACCCACCAACGGATTCCATCTGGGCTGCGGAGGCGGTACCGGCAGCAACCCGTCCTCTCCCGCCGCCGCCGCTTTCCAGAGAGCGAGCCCCAGGCCGTTCTCCTATGCAGCCGCCCTCAATAACGGCGCTAGCAACGGTGTTAGCAGCGGCAGCAGCAGTAATAGCAGCGGTAACGGTGGTTTGGGTAGTGAATACGGCAACTTGACATTTCTGGACGACCCTTTGGCGGATCCGGTTATGAGCCCCAGCGGGAGGAGCGATTCGCTGGTTTTCCCTTACGGTGAGGACGCCCACTCCCCGCACCCGCACCCATTTCACCGGAGGAGCTGCTCGGTGAACGACGCCGCGTTTCTGGCAAATCTCGAGGAAGGGGGCGGCGCCGGCGGTGGGTGGAGGCCCTGCATGTATTTCGCTAGGGGTTTCTGCAAAAATGGTGGGCTGTGTAAATTCTCGCACGGAGAATTTGGGGAAGGGGCTGAGGTGGGGTCCCCGAGCAAGGGCTTCCCTGGGTTGGACGAGCTCTTGAGGATAAAAGCCCTCCAGCAGCAGAGGTTCGCCGCCATGGCCGCCGCAAGAGGTCACCATCCTCTTGGGTACAGCAAGTGCATGGACTTGATGAATGAGAATCCGAGGTGAATTTTATATTTTATTTTTCGGGAATTAATGAATTGTTGCCATTTTTTCTCAACCTTTTTTTCAAAGGTGAACTGTTTCTACTGAACTTACTTNTTGGAAAAAGGAATTTTTCCTGCTATGTGCTGTCTTGATTTGCTTGTTTCTTTTTTGGCGATGGGCATGTGCTAGCTTATCTATTATCTTTAATTCTGTTTTTGCCCTTTTTTCTGCCTTTTTATCCTTTTTCTAGTTAAGGATTATAAGTCCTCTCATCTATTCTGGTGGTAGTAATTTTGTTCATTTCCACTTGTATTATCTAATTGATTTTTGCTATGAGGTTGGTTAGATCTTGGTGTGGTTCAACTCTGAAAAGAATGTATCTTTAGCGAATTTTAACAATTTTGGTTGGATTTACTTATTTAGATTTTCAATTATGATGTATATGTATATTGTGTAGGTCTGGTTGGAAGAAGTCTTATGTGATAATTTAGTGAGAACGTAGTGTGTTGTTAGATTGCATGTGATAAATTTATGATGAATGATAAATAACATAAATTCTAATAACTGCAGATTTGATAGAAATGAGTTCTTTCAAATGTTGGCTGGTGGTGCAAATTCGAGCTCCCGGCAAATTTACTTGACATTTCCAGCTGACAGCACATTCAAGGAAGAAGATGTTTCTAATTACTTCAGGTAGGATTAATATATTCATTCAGAAGTTTGTTCCAACCTTCATTTTGAAGATTGAAACTCTGTTGGCACTGATAGTTGCTAAC
>BKCP01005960.1:2322202-2334623 GCA_008636005.1 Striga asiatica | reverse complement strand
CTCCAAAGTCTGTTCGGTCCAGTGCAAGATGTTAGGATTCCATATCAGCAGAAAAGAATGTTCGGGTTTGTGACATTTGTATATGCGGAAACTGTTAAGCTCATTTTGGCCAAAGGCAATCCGCATTTCGTGTGCGATTCTCGTGTTCTTGTCAAACCTTACAAGGAGAAAGGAAAAATTCCAGAAAAGTATGTCTCACTCTTTATTTTTTACATTTTTTTATATTTTTGTTTAACTTTTGTAGTGCTAGGTCTTTAACCTTTGGTTGTATATAGGAAACACCATCAACACTTGGAGAATGGGGATTATTCGGCTTGTTTAAGCCCTTCTGCACTTGACTCTAGAGATCACATGGATCTCCCCTTTGGTAATGGTATGTTTACCTTCATGTGTTGTTTATATGCCAAAGTATTGATGAACTTGTCAATTAAAGTACATCTGCTTGTTCTATATTTATTTATTTATTTATTTTTTGTTCAGGATCTAGAATGTTGTTTAATGCACAAGAAATGATATTGAGAAGGAAATTGGAGCAAGAAGCTGAATTACAGCACGCCATTGAACTTCAAGGTCGAAGGATGATGAGTTTACAACTTTTGGACTTGAAAAATAATCAGCACAACAATAATCACTTTCTGCCTGGCTTTCGGGCTTCGGGTGTCCCGATTTCCTCACCTAGACAGGCTCAGCTCCTTATGAATCAAAACTTCTACCATTCTTCTGATGAGGCTAAACTTGAAAAATCTGAAGGTTAGTTTGAGGAAAGATTATATTAATACAAATGATGTTATACCATAAAATCATTCGTCTAATTGTATATCTTTTTCTTGGAGTTTTGCAGATTTTGATGGTAGCCAGGAGGTAGACAAATCGCTTCCTATAGCAACCGATCACAATTTGTTGCATGAAGGAACTGAATCTCTGAATAATAAACAGCAGCAGCAGTGTTCGAACAATGACGATTCCATTTTCACTGAAAGGTAGGTTTAAAATTTAGGTGCACTTAATTATTTTGGTGGCAAATCAATTTGTTTGCTGACAAATAAAATCCCAGTTAATGTGATAATATGTTTCTTTTCTGTGAAATAAAAAAGAAAAAACAGCTTGGAGCATGTTCTTCCAGATAATCTTTTTGCCTCGCCTACTAAATTAGCAGCAGAGCACAAGTCTATTTTCTCCCAAGCATCAGCTTCTACTGATGACAACATACCTGTAACCATATCAGCATCTAACAACATAGCTTCTATCAAGTCTTGTTATCTTCAAATGCCAAGGTATTGTTACCTATCCAACTTTTTTTTTTTTTGGGTATTATTGTTNGAAAGAACCCAGAGAAGTTTCAGTTGGCAAAGAACGAAAAAAATAGTACAGGAGCTCTAATATGATCTCTCATTCTCTCCCTACAAATTTTCCTAACATCAGAATATTTTTTTCAAGAACATATACCTTTTATCTACATGAACATTGTCATTAGCCCTTAAACGATTTAGACATGATCTCATATCATGGGATCTTTTTGGTAATTCAAATAACAACCTCTGGGGATTTCATGTAATAATCACAAAACTTGGGTTCACTTTTAAAGTATGTCTTCTTTTTATTTTTTTTTTAAAGTTTGCCTCTATTTTCATGTTGGTTGGTGCAGAAAAGAAAGTTTTAGCAGCACATATACAAGAAAGTATAAAGAAAGTGGTCTAGTAGCTGTATAGCCAAAACCATACCAACAGAAGAAAAAAGAATCTCTGTGTAAGGAAAAAGCTCATCAAGATTAGTGTCATCACCACTCACCAAATACCATACTATTTAGTTCTACTTTACAACATCATTATACAATGCACGGCCAAAGGACAGATGCGCTTATTTATGGGAGTGGGTCCCTCTCTCTCTCTCTCTCTCTCTCTCTCGTTTTCTCATTTTGTACCTCCTATGTGGTTGTGTTATGAGGGACCACACAATGGATCAAAAGCATATAAAAAACAAAGTCTAGCAGTGACTCTTTACTTACTACAATAAAATGAAAATTTACCCTTTTTTTTAACCTAATATGTTGTGTAAATTGTTTGTAAAGTTGTTTTTCAATACATTACGGAAATGGAAGTTCCACTGTGCATCATTTTGATGTAAAACTCAGTTGAATAATTTTCAGACAGTAATAATTATATATAACTAAATACGAAATACACATTAATAAATAAATTTAAAGGAAAAAAAAGAATAGAGAGAATGGAGAAAAGGCAAAAGGAAAAGGGTGGTGTTTTATTTATGCTTTTTATTAAAAATTTTTTGGGAGGCTCTTTTGTCTCATTTTGTGTCTTTAGTTTTAATTGTTTAAGGTGTGGTGAGGTCCACAGAGTCACATGGGCTACTGACAGTATTTTTGAATGGGTAAATAATTATATAAATAAAATGTCCTTTCACTATCAGACCACAAACTCACATGGGTGCTGACATGTGTGTGTTTAACCTTTTGTTTTTTATAGGTTGTGCTGCCCTTTCTCCTCTCTTGCTGTGTTTTTTCTCTTTTATTGTAATTATGCAACATTTTATTATTTCACTTCAAATCTGAGCTTCATGTGCTGCATTATTCCACTTTATATGATTTTCACATCTTTCATCAAACATTATGGATAATTTGAACAGTGAAGTGATTTTGGATTTCTGACTTTCTAATATTAAATACTCTCTCCATCCGTTAAACCATACTAATTCACGTTTTTTTGTTCACGAAATTTAACATCGACTTGCTCAATGCAAAATCGTAGGCATTTTGAAACAGTCAAACATCGTAATTCTTGAGAAAAATATTGACATTACAAAATGTATATTTGCAATTTTGTTAAACATGTTAGTCTACTATTTAAATTGTTAAATAGAACGATAACAAAGCAGTAATGCTAAAAAGCCAACTGTTGGCTCTGTTATGGAGCCAACTGTTGGCTCCGTTATGGAGCCAACAGTCAATGGGACAACTTCACATGGGACTGTCCCACATGGTTCCAATATGGGACAACCCCACATGGAACTGTCCCATTGGCTGTTGACTCCATAACGGAGCCAACAGTCAATGGGACAACTTCACATGGGACTGTCCCACATGGTTTCAATGTGGGACAACCCACATGGAACTGTCCCATTGGCTGTTAGCTCCATAACGGAGCCAACAGTTGGCTCCATAGCATTACTGAATAACAAAGTGGACTGGAATTACTTTTCTTTTGAAATTTTTTTCTCAAAAAATGAAAAAATGATAATGATGTGAATGTAAATTGTAATATTTAACTTTTGAAACTATTTTCTGTAAATTGGTAAACTTAATAAAGATGTTTGATGAAAAATTGTGAAATGATAATGGTTAGTAAGAACATGTAAATCTTTTCACATATTTTCACTGAAAAATGAAAACGATAAGATGTGATGGTGAAAATAAGAGCATGTTTGTTTATGAAATTTTTTTATTTTGTTTGGATTTTTTGGTTTAGTTTGGTTAAATTTAAAAAAAGTGGTATGCTTAGTTGTTAGTGAGTATATTAAAATAATATTTAAAATAAAATAATTAAAATTGATTTGATGTAAAAGTAGGAGAGAGATGATTGAAGTGATGGTTAGTTAAAATAATGTGAGTAGATGAATAGTGAATTAAGGTTGATGTGGTGTGTGTGAATGATTGATTGATATTATTTAATTATATAAATAATATTAATGATAGTGTGGTTGAGTTAAAATTGAGTTAAAAAAAGTGGTTGAGTTAAAATGTTGAAATTTTTTTGAAAAATTTTCATAAACAAACATGACCTAAATGTTGACGGGCGTTTCTGGTCAAAGGTTAAAGATGTGAGTAATGAGAAGAAAAGACAAGGAAAATACGAAAAGATACGGTTTAATCACGATTTTATTAACTGATCACTGGGTCGGCCTCTCGTACGAGGTCGGTACTTGTGATATCCTTACAATTCTTACAGATATTTAGTACAATTCTAGAGAGAGAAAGTAGAGAGAGAGTTTGAAAGTTGGAGATTCAACAACACATAAATAAATGAGGAGGCTGTTATTTATAGTGCTCTTAAATGTAGCATTGTTCAGGTATTGTTCAGTTGTCTTGTCGCACAATGTTCTTGTAGAGCAGTCCGGCGTCACCCTGACAGATATTAAATGCGATTTGAGGTTTTCCTAATCATTGTCTGTCAGGCATTTAATGCACACATGGGGGTCATTTAATGCTAACAGGCTTTATGTCTTGGCTAGTGGATGTAGATCTGCAGGCTACGACGCCTTGTCCAATCACCAATGATTACTCTCCAAGTGGCGTTATTATATTATTATCGGACCCCGCGCCTGTCTCCGGGACAACCGCTCTGAAGATTCAGGTCGACTCCCAAGCTCATTCTAGCCTTCTAGCCCTTTGCAGTCTTATTTCAGCCCGCCACCTATTCGAGGTCGGCACCGACACTTGAACGGCGCAAATGCCGGACTCGTGAATGGACCCATGGAGACGTGACGGTCAATTTAATTCGGGATTCAGTTCGGCACTTCCACGCTCGATCGGGCCTCCGGTTCGGATTTTGGAGTTGCCTTTCGTCTGGTTCCCTTTTGAGGCGAACTCGGATGTCAACATACAGGCCCCCGAGCTCGGAGGGGGTGCCTTCGGTACCCCCTGTCAGGTCGTCGTTTTGGAATGCGTTCGAGTTCCCTTGTTTCGGTTGTAGCTCGGTGGCGTGCGAGTTCGGCACGTGCGCGTCCTCCTCAGATCTGAAGCGACGGGCCATTTAATGCGATGTGTCTATTACGCTTCCTGTCGGCCATGAAAAGTCACGCCTTTCCAGAGCCTTTCCACGTGGCGTCAACTGATTCGTCCGCGTCAAGCGGCGTGTCGTTTCAGAGATCGACGGTTTTCGTAGGCGCGTGGTATCCAAGCTGTTGTTTCCCGACCGTCAAATCAC
Source organism: Striga asiatica (assembly GCA_008636005.1). Classification (NCBI taxonomy): domain Eukaryota; kingdom Viridiplantae; phylum Streptophyta; class Magnoliopsida; order Lamiales; family Orobanchaceae; genus Striga; species Striga asiatica. Next base: position 2,329,686 of record BKCP01005960.1, on the reverse strand, counting down.
GTTTTCTCCTGCCGTCGGATCGAGTTTTTAATTTTGAATTTCAAACGTATGCCACGCGTCACCTTGTGATTGGGCGAGAACCTGTATATATAAGGGTCTTCGTCTTCTTCAAGAAACTTTACTGTTTCTGAAGTTTTTTTGAGCGACCGAGTTTCCGAGCAAGAGTTCAAGGCGATTTTCGAGATTTTCCGAGTTTCTCCAGCGACTTTCACACCGATAATTTCACTTTTCCAAGATCTTTCTTCTTATTTTCCGATTATGTCGAGTTCTTCTGGTTTCGCGGCGAACCTCCCCGTCGGAGATGGTGGGTATACGGCGGAGGAGACTGGGGAGTTGGTGGTTTACTCTCCTCCGGCGACAGAGGTGGCGCAGCCGTTCAGAGTCACTCCGATTTCGGCCGTCCGCATGATGCCGCCGGCGGCGGCGGCGGGTCTGCACCGAGAGGATCACCCGAACTTCCCCACAATTGAGATCATCGACCTTGGATCTGGTCAGTCCGATGCCGAGGAGGTCGAGAAGGAGACCGGCGCCGCTTCTCCTGATGAGTCCGACGTCAACGCCGAGCTGGTGGATGAGACGCTTCAGGGCGACACCCATGGGTGAGAGCAAGTCCCTATGGGTCGCGAGGACGCCGAGACCGATGCCTTGGTCGAAGCGGCGACCTCGGCTCCCCCGGGATGCTGGTGCCGCCCTCCTCGCGTCTGGCCGTCCGTCGCGTCGGCGACTGCCTGGACGATCGCGTCGGTGCTGAGGGATGTCTATCTCGCATAGTTGAGGGGGAAGGCCTGCTTCGGCCCAGGGGTCAGAGTTTTTGCCCCTTATACCGGCGAGCGCATTCACTGGCCCTCGCCGGGCTGCATCGGGGTGTATCGCTCGAGTGTCCTGCTCGGCCTTCGATTTCCGCTGCCGGGGGCTCTGAACGACATCCTCAGCGACCTCAACATCGGCATCAGTCAGCTCGTGCCGACAGTCTTCACCCGGTTGGTCAGTCTCATCGTCCTTTTCTGTCAGCAGCGCTGGGCCGACCCGACCAGCGACGATGTGAAGGCTCTGTTTGTCTTCAAGAGATCCAGGGAGACTGGAAATTACTACAGCTCGGTATCCCCGGGCGTGGACAGGCCCCTAATCCACAAGGTCCCAGAGTCGTTGCACGGCTACATGTCGGAGTGGTTCTGGGTCGGCGGCAAGTGGATGACACCCGAAGCAACTCGACACCCATCTACTGAATTCATCTCCGGCACTTGTAAGTTACATTTTCTATCCGCTTCTATCCTTCTGATTAAGTGTCTTTCCATGCTAACAGGTCGGTATTTGCATTTCAGTCCACAATCCTCGGGTTGATCCAAGTGACGATCTAGTCAAGAAGATCGAAACCTTGCTGGGACTTGCAGAAGAGAAGAGGTACTACAAGGACCTTGTTGTTGAGGAGAGTCTGATTCTGCACGGTCTTTGTCCCGAGTACAACAGCAAGTCTTTCCAGCCTGGTATTGTCCCTTTCCTTTTCGTGTGTGTACGTATATATACTTTTATACTTGCTCTTACCCCGTCTTCTGCTCTCCTTGGCCAGTATACTACCCTCTCCTCCGTGAGTGTGGGTTTACCTCGGTAAAGGAGGCAACCAAACACGCACGCGCTCACCCAAACTCACTAAAAGAACGAAAAATGGCCACTCGCATGGACTTTTTGACGAGACAGAGCAAAACGAAGACGTCGGGGTCAAGCTCGGCGGGGACCTTGGCACCCGCTCCACCGAACCCGACAGTCGAGAACGTTCTCCCGCGGAAAGACGAGGTGCGGTCTGGCTTGGTGCCTGTGCCCCCTGGTTCCGTGCGTGGAGGCTGGGATGGCGATCTCGACGGACAGACTGCTGCTCGTGAGGCCGGTGCTGGCTGCGGCCAGGGCGCTGCTGGTCAAGGCGTACCACGCGACAGAAGAGGCGCCGGCTCCTTGTGGAAGAGCCTGAGGACGCCGAGGAGGAGGTTGGAGCCGAGAAGCAGAACGAGGCTCCGCCGCCTCCGAAGAAAAATAAGACCGCCGAGGTCGAGAAGGCGCCCCTTGCCGGTGAATCGTCGGCCTTCGTCCGCCAGTCCTGGTCCTCCACTTACATACTTGTGAACCTGAGCCGCCAGGCCAACCTCAGCAAGAGCCTCGAACAGTTTCCCGATCGATGGTTCATAGATGTGAGGTCGGCGGTCCCGTTCGGCCTGCCCAACCCCTATCATCTTCTTGGGTAGGTAATGACTGCCGCGCGGGCCGTGATGACTGCGTGGACTCCGAACGCCGAGTCGGCGGTGACTATGCTCTCCCCAACCCAGCTCATCCAACACTCAATGGCGACCATGGGCCGGGCTATGGTCGAGCTGGTACACGCTGCCGGGATCATGCAGCGGGAGGTGGCGGCCCGCAACAAGGCAGAGGAAGACCTCGCCACTTGCAAGGGCCGTATCAGCGAACTGAAGGACGAGACCAAGAGGATCTCGATGCTGGAAAACGAGCTCGTCCTTTCGCAAGGGGCTGTCGCCGTGGCGGAGAAGGCGGCATGGGCCGAGAGGATGGACGAGCTGGAGAAGAGGCGGGCTGCCGAGTTATCGGAGAGCGAGAGACGCCGGGCTGAGGAGGTGGCTGGGCTCGAGGTGAAACATAAGGCTGACCTGGCCCATCTCGCCGAGCTGCACGCTGCCGAGGTCGCCGTGCTCACTAAGAAGCACGAGCAACAAGTCTCTGAGCTCGCAGACTTCGGGAAGAGGCTGACTTCCCAGGTCTGCCTCTTAAAAGACGCCGCAAAGCAGATTGATGATGAACCCATCGCTCTCCCTCCTCCAGCGATCTTCGCCGAGGTGCAAGTCCAGTTCTTCGAGGAGATGAAGGAGCGCATGGACATGGCGGCGGCGTTCAACCTGTATTGGCTGTTCTAGTGGCTCGACGCCGGGGTGCTCTCTCTCGAGGACTTCAGGGCCATGCTCTCCGAGAAGACGGGCCGGTATGATTTGGATTTCGAGGGCCAGATCTGCGATATCGACGTTGACGAGGCCGCGGTGGTCTGGAGGCTCCGGGGTTGGGCCAACGATGCCGTCGTCGGCTTCTAGAAGTTTGGCGCCGTCCCCTCTTCGGAAACGTGGCGCCTGGGCCCCGAGGAGCTCCTCCTCGATTATGAGCATTTCGAGCCAGAGGCTGATTCAGACCTGGGTTCCAGCCGAGGAGGGGCGTTGTGTTGACGGTGGTGGCCGAAATGGAAGAGGCCGAAGAGGCAGCGGCGAAGGCTAGGGTGGACGTCGAGGCGGGGGTCGGTACCTCGGGGGTCAAGGAAGCGGAGGGCACGACCGAAGAGCAGATCGCCTCTCAAGACGGCGAGGTCGCTCCTGAGGGCTCCGAGCTCGTCTCCTAGACCCCTCCTTTCTATTGCTTGCTTTTGCCGGCCTGCGTGCCGTAGTGATGACCGCATGTGGTCTTCTTGAAAACGCTTGTGTTGTTTTGGCATTTTGTTCTATTAATATTTTTGAACTTATTTCGAATGAATGGCGTTCATGTTTTTTACTTACGCGTATTTTGTGAGTTCGTTTTTTAATTATTTTGCAAAACTTTCGAGTTTGGTCGATGTGCTGGGCTAGACATTCGTTATTTAATTGGTCGAGCCTTATGGTCGGGCTTGACATGTTTATTTAGTTGGCTGAGCCTCGTGATCGGGCTCGGCGCTTTTTGTTTAGTTGGCCGAGCCTCGTGATCGGGCTCGGCGCTTTATATTTCCTTGGCGCATTACTTGTCCGATTTAGCTGTTGAACCGGGCAAAGGTTTGGCCTTGTCGAGCTTCGCGTTTGAGCTCGTCGTTCATTTCTTACGTTGGCGACTGTGGCCTTACCGGGCTACTTTGCCGAGCCCGGCTCGTGCCGGCTTGGTCATCGTATGACCGGACCTGCACATAATTATGTGGCAGCTTACCGAACCGGTCTCGTGTTCGCACTCGGCGGTATTATTGGTCTTACTGGACTTCCTAGTTGAGCCCAGCTAGTGCCGACTAGGTCATCGTACTAATCCTAACCGACACTTGGTTCCTTACGTTAATTACGCCGCTTCGACTCGATCTATACTTACCAAGAATAAATGCAAACAAATGAAAATTACATATTTTTACAAGGTTTGACGATTTTCTTACAAAACATCGTTACAAAAGACCGCCTTGAATCTACTGGTAAATTTTTTTCAAAAATGCCGAATTCCACGGGTATTGATGGGGGGTGTCGTCCATGTGTTCGAGACGGTAGACCCCATGTGGGAGGACCTCGCTGATCTTGTAGGGCCCTTCCCACTTCGGCTTGAGGGGTCCGGGATCGGGTCCCGTTACCCTTTTCAGTACGAGGTCGCCGACCTGGTAAGAGCGCGGCTTGACTTGTGAATTAATGTCGGCTTGCGACCGGTGCTCGTCTATCAGGTCAAGGTTTTCTCTCAACGATTCGGAGTTGGATTCTTCTTCGAAGTTGGTTACCCGAAAAGTTGGGGCGTCGAGCTCGACAGGTAGCATTGCTTCGGTCCCGTACGCCAGGGAGAACGGCGTTTCTCCGGTGGATGATCTAGCCGTGGTGCGGTACGAGCAAAGAACGCTTGGGAGTTCTTCTGGCCAAGCCCCTTTCGCGGCTTCGAGTCGGACCTTGAGCCCTTGTTTGATTATCTTATTGACAGCTTCAACCTGGCCGTTGGTTGGGGATGGTAGGGTGTCGAGAAGAAATGCTTGATGCCGTGTTCTTCGCAGAATGTCTCTAACTTCTTCCCCTCGAACTGTTTTTCGTTGTCGGTGATTATCGAGTTCGGCACTCCAAAGCTACATATGACGACTTCCACAAGAAGTCGATCATCTTCTGCTCGGTGATGGTAGCGAGCGGCTCAGCCTCGACCCATTTTGTGAAGTAATCCACGGCGACAACCGCGTACTTCACTCCGCCCTTTCCGGTGGGTAAGGGGCCGATCAGGTCGACACCCCACTTGGAAAACGGCCATGGACCGAAGATCGATTTTAAGGGCTGGGAAGGTTGGATGATGTTCGGTGCAAAAGTTTGGCATTTTGCACATCTCCGGGCCATGTGCAGGGCGTCCTTCTTCAGGCTAGGCCAGTAGTACCCTTGTCTGAGGACTTTGTGGGCTAGGGCATACCCGCCAGAGTGGTTTCCGCAGACGCCCTCGTGAATCTCTTTAAGAATGTACTCGGCGCCTTTCTCGTCTACGCATTTCAGTAAGGGTGCCGAGCCACGATCGTAAACCGAGCTGCCCGGGTACGGAGCTGTCTGGCCTCATTTGGGTCAGGTGGCAACGCACCGGTGGTGAGATACGATCGGATCGAGACCATCCAGCTCGGTTCTTCGTCTTCGATAGTCTGACTGGCACTGAGGACGGAAGTTCCGAGCATCGAGGTTTGTTCCTTGTGAGAGACTTGGACATACTCAACACTTTCCACCCCAGCACTTGAGGCGAGGCGGGCCAAGGCGTCGGCCTGCACGTTCTCTGTCCGGGGAATGTGTTCGATTTTGGTCCGGAATTTGGCCAACTTTTTCTTCACCATTCCCAGATAGGGGACCAGTCTCGGCTCTTTGACCTCGAACTCCCCGGAGACTTGCTTGACCATTAGCATCGAGTCGGAGTATATGATGAGGTCGGTTAGGCTCATGGCCTCCGCCAGGGCGAGCGCGGATAGCTAACTCATATTCGGCCTCGTTGTTGGTCGCCGGAAAGAGGTACTGGATTGAGTGGCAAAAGAGTTTCTTTTGGGGATCCACGAGGACGACCCCTCCGCCTGCTCGTCCGGCAGTGGAGGACCCATAAACGTACATCACCCAAGGCTCCTCGCAGTTCGTTTCCTCGATTCCCGGCGTGAATACGGCTATGAAATCCGATAGTACTTGCCTCTTCATTGCACAAAAGAAAGAACAATAATCCCAAAAAACAGAAAACAAAGAGAAACACGGAAAATAGAATCAATACAAAAACCAAATATCCTACTTGCCTTCCCCGGCAACGGGCCAAATTTGTTGTGTACAAATTGTTATTTTTACCGAATACCGAATCGAAGGATTCGTTCCCCCGGTCCATCTCACAAGGAAGGCGGTTCGGAATTAGCTTCGGTATTGATTTCACACAAAAAGAAAATAAAATCCTAAACACTCCCGCCACGCCGCTGTGCAGCCCTCCACCACGCCGCGAGTTCTCCTGGTTGACCGAGACTACACCATAGACAAGAAAACATTCACTCCACTCAAGGGGATTGGTCGGCTCTTTTTCCTCTACACCTCCTCAGAATCGGTCTCCTCATTCTCTCTTTCCCCCTTTTTTTTTTTTTTTTTTTTNCTCTCGTCTGCAACCTCTTCCTCTCCTTTTTCTTTCATTTTATTTTTCTTCTTATTTTTTCTCTTCTTCTCTTAGTTTTTCATGCTCGTTTTGGTTTGTAAGGTGAGAATAAATTCTCTTTTTCTTCCTAGCTCGTGGACTCGGTTTGCACTTGTACTAGACATTTGGATTTCATATTAAGTGTAAGTTTTCTATTTCATTTTGGTTTAAGATGATAATGATGGCTTGGTTTAATATGAATTTGTGTGTTGATATTGCTATGTGTGGCTAATCCATTAGCTAGGGGTTAGGGGATAATTGCTCCGGCTCGTTCTCGTTTATGTGTTTGTCGATTGCTCATTCTTGTGCGAGTTGAATTAAATTAGGTATTGATGAATGTTTGCTTGATTGATTGATATAACCGAAGGATGACAATTCGGTCTTGCTATTGGATATTGATTTGTTGAGTTTGGTTTCGTTGATGCCGCATGATTAGTTGATAAATATTCTTCTAATTTATTTAGCGATTTTTGGAACCGATAGGAGAGAAGTCGCCGAACTAGGCTCGTACGAGGTAGACATGTTCGAAGACGTATTGTCAACGTGTTAATTGTCTCGTTGATTCGCTCGTTTATTGTTGTAGTATTTTTACCGGAGTTAAATCAAAAGATTCGAACACCGGGTCGTGTCTCAAGGAAGGTTAGCTGGATTATCTTGTACGTATATTCAATCACAAAAAAAAAAAAAGAAATTAAATCCTAAACATCCTAATTCAATTGGTTGGTTTTAATTATCAACTACGAGATTAACAACTAATGACACTCAAACAAGAAATTCCAATTTAACACTCCAAAAACACAATTCCAAGAATGATAAGAAGGACTAGGGTGTCGGGGACAATCGTTTCCGGTTCTCAATACATTAAATGACAATCAATCGCTCGGCCAAAAGACACGAAAAAAACGCACTCATTCAAAGATTCATCCTCAATAACTCACATAACAAGAGAACAAATATAAATGAACAATTATCGAATCAATCAGCACATAGACAATACGTCTCCGAACAAGTCTATTCTAAACGAGCCTAGATCAATCGATCCCTCCCCTTTCGGTTCTAAAGATCGATTTGGTGGATTAAAAAGGTGATCAATCAATTCAACCCTAGATTTAGCA
>BKCP01005960.1:2281464-2313114 GCA_008636005.1 Striga asiatica | reverse complement strand
CATTCAGAGATTCATCCTCAATAACTCACATAACAAGAGAACAAATATAAATGAACAATTATCGAATCAATCAGCACATAGACAATACGTCTCCGAACAAGTCTATTCTAAACGAGCCTAGATCAATCGATCCCTCCCCTTTCGGTTCTAAAGATCGATTTGGTGGATTAAAAAGGTGATCAATCAATTCAACCCTAGATTTAGCATAACTCGAATAGATTGAGCAATCAACATTCATACAAACGAAATTGAACCGGAACAATTATCCCCTAGCCCTAGTTAACGAATTTAGCTACTCATCACAAGTCCAACATCAACATTCATATGAAGCAAAGACATAATCCTCATCAATGAAATAAGAGAGAGACTTACGATTAATATGAATCCAACGTTGAACAAACAAGGAGCAATCCAAATTTCAGAGTTGAATCTTGGTGTTTTCACAATCCAAGGTCAAATTCTATGAAGAACTAAGAGAAAAACTGTTTTGGAGTGAATAAAAACCAGAGAGGGTCTAAACCTAGGTGAAAAGTGAATGAAAAACTGATCAAAAACGAAACATAAAAATCTGCTGTCGCGACCTCCGCGGCCGCGGCGAACAACATCTCGCGGCCGCGACTTCCTCCGCGGCCGCGACCTCCCCGAGCCAGAAATTGGAATTTACGTGCACCTCGCGGCCGCGACCTCCTCTTCTCCGCGGCCGCGGCGAAGAAATTCTGAACTTTGGTTTTCGGGTTCGTCTTCTCTCGTCCGGACTCGAAATTTGATCCCGTCTTCTCCAACACGACCCCAACTCATCCAACTAGACAGTAGACTTCGCGTAGTCATACACCGATCCACCAAACCTGCACATCACCACCGACAAGAAATACGGAAAACCGGGGAAAACGAACAAAAAGACCAAAAACGACTAAAACAAAGGATAAGTACGAGACGACTCGAAACGGACCAAAAACCAAAGAAAAATACCTAAGTAGGGGAAAAACAAGCATGAAATAAACAAAGAAAACATGACAAAAGTGGAACGAACATTTATGTTTATTCGCATGTTACGAAAAGTTATTGAGGATAAACCGCTAATGAGTTGATTAGTCGAGCCTTTTAACCGAGTCGTCAATTGCCCGTTAAATGTGTGTAGAACCGGAAGCGATTATCCCCGATTCCCTAGCCCGTTTATATTTTTGTGAATTGCATTTGTGAGTTGTGACGTTTAAAAAGCTTTATTTGAGTATTCGTAGTTGATTATAAAAAACCGACAAACTTGATTAGAATGTGTAGGTTTATTTTCCTTTTTAGTGATTGAATAAACGTACGATTTAGTCCGACTAACCTTCCTTGAGAACACGACCCGGTGTTCGAATCTTTCCATTCTACTCCGGTAAATATATTTACAAAAAATGTTACAACGAAGGTCGGCTTCTCAAGAATGCATACAACCGAGCTGACGTGCTCGTATCAAGAAGACACGCGATACAGATCCATCAGGTCCAACTATGTCAAGCAGCGGCAGCAGGCCCAAGCAGGTTGTCACGATCGGTCGCGGCATGAAGAACCTCACGAGTGAACCGAGAGGCATTGCTGCTAAATTGTCGCGCCGCGACAAGGCTATTCAGTTCGCGCCGTGTGGCTTCTCATGAGGCAGCAGAGGAGAAGAGCAACCCAGGCCTTGCGCCGCGAGGCCTAACACGCCGCGACTAGCACCACGAGTTGACAGAGGCCAGGGCTCGACTTCTCATCACGCCGCGCCGCGCACCTGTATTTTGGCTTTGGTAAGTTTTCATCTTCTTTTATGCAATGATAATTAGAAAAAAGCTCGTTTTCGAGCACAAATCTTGGTGACAACTGACGACCGTTAGTGCGTGTTTGCACTTTTGTTACGAATTCGATACACGATCTTCATTAGTTAGTCAAAACTTGTGTCCTGTGGTCCATTTAATACACTCAAGATCAAAGTATACTATCGTAACTCATTAATCAACATCAACTAATTCTAAAATTATACTACAACAATCCGACATTTAGTTCAGTTTTGTCTAAATTGTGAACCATATTTATATTTCACAAATAACTAAATAATGCTATCTTATGTTTGAATGAAATTAGAACAATTTGCATTTTATTTTGACTAACTTTGGTCCTCATTTAAAAAATAATATAACATTTTGCATTATCATTGCAATTATTTTGACTAGTTACGATCCTGAATATCATAAAAGAAAGCAAAACTTTCGCCAACCAACAATATTATCTTTCTTTGTAAGTTGTACTTGTATCAGTGTTTTAGAACGCGTATAGCGTAATGCGTCGCGTTTTGGTCTTTATATTGCGTAGCGTACATAGTGTTGCGTATTGCGTAAGCTATTGAGCATAAAAAATTATTTTTATAGAAATGTTATATATGTAATTGCATACAATAAAACTGAATGGTTGATTCTAAAAATTATCATAATATTTGAATGAACTCAAAATAACATCTAAGAATTATTTCTTCTATATATTTAATGTAAATATCATAATATAAATATTTAAATAATAAAGAGAATATACTAAAAAGTAAAAACAAACAACAAAAATATAATAAGATAAGTCATAATTTAATTTTAAGCATATACATTGTAATTAATTTCTAAATTTTACTACAATTTAATTCTAACCACTAGATTTGAATTTTTTATTTTTAAATTTAAATGTCGAATACCCAAAAATATAATGATGTAATAGACTTGGACCGATATATATTGCACTTTTAATTTGAAATTATTATAATTTTTTTTTAGTTTTTAGTTGTCATTTAAAATCTAATCCCTAAAAAATATAAATTTATGAATACTTTATTGTTTAAATGTTGTTGCATAAATATAGCACAAAATAGTGCAACATATCGTGAAATAGCGCAACATAACGTAAAAAAACGTGTTATTTCAATATTTTACGTAAGCTTTTCCATAAAAACATTAATTATATTAAACTTTGTCGGCGTTTTTTTAAAAATAAAACAATATAGCAAACTATTTAAAGCATCGACTTGTATAGAATTTCCAGTCGCCGAATTCCAATTCCAACCGCAGACTCAATACGGTGGCGTTTTTCCTGTTCGTAGCCCTCTCCAAATTCATGTTTCACTGTAGGTAGATATTCCGATTTCCTTTGTGGCATCAACTACGCTTAATTTTTTGTACTACTTAGTTTTATCTCCGTGTGGTGCATCTGTTTAGAGATTGTTGTTGTCGGTTCACTTCGATAAACTGTCAACATTCGTTTCGCCGGATTTCGTTTGCTGTTTCAGTGTCTTCGGAAACTGACCTCACAGTTAGAATCCCTATGTTACTTCGAGTCTAAACCACCCTCTATCGATATTCTCCATGCTGTTTTTTCGATTCTTTTTACTTTAATTTTAAGTTTACTTTCTTTGTTCTCTCTCTCTCTCTCTCTCTCTCTCTCTCTCTCTCTTTAATAGTTTTGTTGGCACATTGAGTAGCTCCAACCAGTGGCAATGCTCCATTTTTTGAGATGCTGATGTTGTAACGCCCCGTTTCTAATTACTAAGCTTAGCATTTCATTTCATTCCATTACTCGACTTAGTTTAAATCTCGATTCTTATTTCTTCTTTTGTGCCCTTGTTTTTTTAATTGTTTTAAATGTTATGTGTACTTTAGTTAATTATATGCTTTATTGTATTTTGTGTGCTTATTTATTTGCTATTTGTTTCAACAGAATTTTGCCTAAGCTTTTAATTGTCGTAAGTGTTTATTTGTATTATGTGCTCATTGTTTAATTTAATTTGCCTAAGTCTTTTTGTGTTAATTGTATTTGTACAAATTATATGCTTAAGTGAATTATGTGCCTAATTTGTATGTATATGCTAAGTGTGCTTAATTGGATTGTTTGCCTAAGTGTAATTATGTGCTTAATTGTGTGCTTAAGTGATTATTTGATTTATGTGATTATGGATTTTGTGCTTAAGTGCTTACTTGATTTAAATGCTTAAGTGAATTTATTTTTCTAAATGCTTTATATGCATTTATATTTACATGCCCAAGTGTTTGTTTTAATTTCATATGTGTTCAAATGGCTAAAGGACATAGATAACCACCTTTTAAAACTCATTTCTATAAATAAACCTAATTCAACAGAATTCCAAAATTACTTGAATGCATTCCGAAATAATATACACGATAACAATGAGAAGTTACATTTCAACAATTAAACCGTAATTAACTGTTCTCTCTCATCTTTTTTTCTTCTTATTGTCTCTTTTTTTTTTCTCTTTTAATGTTTTCTCTCTCTCCTCCCTTTTCTTTTTCTTCTCTCTTCACGTTTTCCCTCTCTTCTCCCTTTTCTTCTTCCTTTTCTTTTCTTCTTCTTTTCAAAATAAATGCCTAAAGAATAGCAACACCAAAAAAATAAAAATAAAAATAAAAAATTAATTAACTGATTATACACATGCATAACAATTAAATTAACTAAAAAACAACAAAAATATTTATTTTTTTTAACTTAAAATCATAAAAACATACAAGACATTAACAACAAAGCAACATTATAACATCGGTAAAACAACATGAAAACAACTTTATATTAACAATAGAAATTTAACAACTTAAAATTGCAATTGTCTTGTTTAGAGCACAACTAAATTATAAACCAAGAGCACACTCCAACATACCATTACAAATATCCACATAATATCATTGAAACAAAATTAGTAGAACAAATCGATTGAAATAAATTTATTGGAAATTTGAAAAAAAAATATAATTACAAAACGATAAGGAAAAGAAGGAGAATAGATCATGATTAGAGAAAATGGTAAACACATAATTTCTGTAGAAATTCGAAAGAAAAAAAAATCTGACAAAAAAATGAAAGTTAAAAAGTGAAAGACAATTACTTGCCGTTGGGATTTTTTGTAGGGGCGGAGTTGCCGCTGCCGTGGGGTTTCTTCCGAGGAAGAGATGCCGCCACTGCGTGGTTTCTTCCGGCGACCAATCGTCCACCATCTTCAGGAGGTCGGCTGCGCCGAAGGGGCGCACACCGTTAAAGGCAACAGTGATGAAGGGGAGGGGGACGACCATCGGGAAGTTGTGGATGGAGAGATGAAAAAAAAGGCCACAGATCTTGGGGTGAGACAGATAAACACGAAACTTCTTAAAAAAAAGAAAAAGAAAAAAATAGTTATTACCTTTAAAAGAGAAAAAACAGTTATTAGAATACAAAGAACGGATAAAAAGAGTATTAATGGAACACTGAATGATGTTTGCTAACTAGGTAAAACATAATTTTAAAAGGTCATAGGGTGTCCTTTATTCATGTTGAAATTATATCTTGTGTGTTTGATTTAATGCTTAAAGTCTCATGTGCCTATATGCCTAAATAACTAAGAGTAACTTGGTCCAAGTCAATATTATTTTCCGCCTAGCAGTAGCTATCATTTCGGCCCATTGTCACAATACAAAACTCAGTCCAAGTAGTAGTTTATCTTAACAGACCCATGTTTTCCTAGCCCAATTTTTCCATTTATTTTGGTCGGGCCAAGAGGAGTTCTTAAGCAGCAGCCATTCTCCTCATGACTAAAAATTTCAGCTTATTTCATTCATTTCTTCAAGCAGCAGAACAACAAATCTCGCGAGAATCGGTCTGCGGCTCATCACCTCCATGATTTCCGGCCTTCCCCCAAAATCCGGCAGCAACATCTCCTCCAAGGCGAAACCCTAATCTCTCTCTATTTAAGCCCTCGGCCGCCACTCGTTTTGCCCCGAAGAATATTTTTCCAGATTTCTCAATTTTTATTTTTCCCAGCATTTTATCTCGACCGAACACCCCCATTTTTCCGGCGAGTCAGAATCGAGTTCCTCCGTGACTGAAGCAGGCCGAACAGCACCTAGCCGGAAGCAGCCTTGTCCAGCGGCTGAGACACCTTTTTCTGGTAGACCGGGAGCAGCCGATTTCTGGCAAGGAGCAGTGAACGTCATTCGAGGGCCGGCGACCGTCATCGGGACGAACCACCAGGCCTCCCGCGAGTACCGAGCAGAACCAGCGACACCAGGTTGAGAGCAGGTGACACACGGCGGGAACGGCAGCAAGACGAGCCGTTTCGGAGAGCCGAGAACCCCAGCCATTGACACCGAGCCTATCTTCCTTCACCTTTTCCCGAGAGAGGTATCTTAGCTGAGCTGAGTTTATTCCTTTTTTTTTTTAAGGCGAGTTCAATGTGTTTAGTGTTCTTTTGCTGTTAAGAAGAGACTAGCGGGAAGGTAGAAGAATAGGTGTGCTTGAGTTTTTAATTAAAATCCAAGAAAAAAAAAGGGGGGGAACTTTGACATGTTTTGGCTTTGTTTTGATGGAGTTGTTGTAGCCTTTATCGTATGAATCTTATGCTGCAATTGTGTTTCAAGTTTCAGAGATTAAAGTTAAGTGTTGTGGCCTTTAAGAATTTTATTAAGGAATTAAGAAAAGAAGAAGGCTTGTTGTATGGTAATTTTTGCCTTGACTCGTTCAATATTGCTGAGCCTAAGTTTTTCAGTATGTTGTTCATACTGAAGTTGTAAGTAATCATGTTAAAGTTTAAGCCCTAAATGAATTGAATTGTGTGCTTTAGTTTTGCTGAGAAAAGAGAGCTTGTATGCCGTGAGAAGATGACTTGCTTGAAAATGGTTCAGTGGATGTTGTTATGAGTTATTTTTGTGCATGTTGAAATTATGCTGAGTTTGATGCTTATACCCTCAGTATGGAAGTGGTTAAAAGAGTGCTAAATTTTATTAAAGTTAACAGCCTAGTGAAGAGCATGAGTTTGTGTGCTTTCTATGCTAAAGAGTATTAGAGTTGTTCATTTCCAGTTAAGGTGATTATGTTCAAGAACATAAGAGAGAGTTAGAAGTTTTGTGTGTACCTTACTGTTCATTTTATCAGCCTTATATGTTTAATTGCCCTTGCTTGCTTTTGTCTATTTGCCCCTTAATAATAAGATAAATATCTAAATTGTAGATTAAGAGGAGTCGAGCTCTCTCAATCAGACACACGTTCATTCTTTCATTTCAGGCGTTCAGTAAGTTGAAAGGTGGAAATTCTATACTATGGTTTATTCTTTATAAACATGTGGTAGTATAGTTTTTATATGCATGTAATTGTAGGCCGGCGGGCCGAATGTGTTCATTTTACTATGGCGGCTTGAAATAAGAGTCACTAGGCCGAGTAATTGTTAGTTAAGTTTTCTACTAGCGGGACTGGATAATGCCAATGACACTAGTAGAGTTATTTATTAGCGGGATCTGTTGATGCCGAATGCACTAGTAAGTAACCATACCGACGTTCATGAACTTAGGTTATCGGCTTATAATAGCTAATAAGCCGGGTAAATTATGGAGTCTTGAAATAAGAGTCACTAGTCCGAATTTATCTGGAGGCTTGAAGCCGGATGAAATCAGTCAGCAGTGAGACAGTGAGCTTTGCATGTTCATATGATTATTATCCTATCTGTGTTTATACTGAATCGATGCATAGTATGAATTTTACCACTGAGCCGAGAGACTGTGCTCACCCTTTGTTTTTCAGGTTAACCGAGCTGGCGGTGGACACGAGCGGACGGGCGTGGTCTACTTTAGTTATGTTTTTATATTTTTGCAAACTCTGATGTAACTNATATTTCTGCAAATTCTGTTGTAACTTAAATTCAATTTGGATGTATAAATGACGATTTGATTAATCGTAACATATATATTTTGAAATGTTAATTTTTGTCTTGACAAAAAGAATAGTTTTCAAGTAATGTCCGTTTAATTTAAATTGGAAAATGTATATATTCTTTTTAGTTGGAAAAATTTCTTAAAACCAGTAATTTTTTATTTATAAATAATGGGGCGTTACAGATGTGTGCTTCACCCTTCTTATGGTTGAATGGGTTTCTTTTGGTTGAAGGTAGTGGTGACTGGTAGCAGGCCAGCGAGGTTGTTGAATCAAGTTGCTATGGAAGGGGAATTGGTGAGTTCGATTTTTTTAATTTTATTTTTTTGAACTTTTTAAATCTTCAATCTGGCACGGGAAATTAGCATTATAGTTGGATTTTAAAAAAATGTAAATTCATATACTTAATTGTCTCATTTTAAAAGTGATGATTAAATGGAAAAAGTTGTGCTTTTTATTGCTATTTTGCCTATAATCGTTCTTTCTTGTTTTCTCATGTTTAGAAGAGGAATACTAACTCATGCGATCCTTTGTTTGATATAAAAGAATATGTTAGAATCTTGGGACGGTACCCTATCTGCTGCAGAATTCTATGTTGCCGCTTGTGCTTTTGCGGAGCAATGGAAAAAATTCAATTCATATCTTCCTCAATGGTCGTGGGTTCCTTCTGCAAAACTTCCATGGATTTCCCATCCTAATCACCCAGTATAATAAGTCTCTTTTTTCTTACAGAGCTATTAAAACAATTAATCAATTGTTTCAGCTCTCATGATTTATTTATCTCTTGCTTTTTACTTTTATTCTAGTTCTGAATTGTTTCATTTTTTTCATTTTTGAGAAGGTGGGATATTTGTCTCTGGAAAATGTGATTATTCCAAGCTTATCCGAGGTGGGTACATTTGTTCTTCACTAAAATAAAATGAAATCCAGGATACTTTTTATCTGGCTTGCTTACTCAGTTTGCTCATGCGAGAAGATTACAAATCTGATCTTTGGTCCTTCTGTGTTTCTGTTCTCGAAGAAAGCCTGCAACAAAGGTGGTAATGTAGAGAAAGAAGAGTGTGTTAATGAATACGAAGATGAAGCCGTTGATGCTGCTGTTGTGGTAAGCATCTCTTCCCCTTGTGTAGTCTCAGTGTGAAAAATGACGAGTTGAATTCTTGATATATATTAGGTGCAAAAGATGGTGGTGTGTAAGTTTTGATGTCAACTTGCTGTTATCAGTTTTCAGACCTTGAAACTTATATCCGCTACGTTAAGCAACAACTCTGCATATATACCTATAACGATGTTAAAAGGTTCATCAATTAGCTGCTGACATTGTCTCATTGGCAAATGTTCATTGTTAATCAATGTGATTATACATAGTCTATGCTGGCTTTGGAATGACAATGAATCAGGTGCATAATAAAGTTTTCCTTTTAACTTTATTTCAGTTGGATATTAGTACAACACCCGTGTATTACACGGGTGCTAGTTTAAAAAAAAAATTGCATTATTATTTATCTAAAATTACACTCTTCACTTAAACGATCTATCCATTATTATAATATAATAAATTTCCTAATTTATATGTAATGACTTTATAAATATTTTTTTAATTGATTTATAATCTTATTAGTTTTCAATTAGTGCTAATAGATAATATTATTTTTATAATAAAGATAAATATAACTATATTTTTTTATATATGAAATATGAATATCAAATTGAAGCTTGCATAGATGAAAAAATGATATCAAATAAAACAGTTATTAACTTTTAAATATATTTATAATTTAAGTTAATCAAGGGTTTTATAATTTTAAAATTCCTAATAGGTATGGATAGAAGTCTAGATCTACATTGACTACTCAGAAGCATCAGTAATTGACACATAAGATTACGAAACACCAGAATTTGACACATAGGATTACGAAGCACTAGAAAATGACACGTAGGTTTGGGAAACTCTGCATTTATACATAGGGAGGGATGATATGATTAACTTCTTCCCATTTTTCTTGTTTGCACATGACGCTCAATGAAAATTGGCGGCTTGCTAGATAGATTATTATTTCTCCTTCCCAATTAATGGTAGTATACATCTGCATTGTATACTTACATTGATCCCAGAAAAAATCACTTAGATTGATTTCTTTGAGTTATTTATACATTATGTAATTGCATTCCGATATGTCATTTTTCTCCCTGCATTTATTTTTATTTTGCTTTGTGTAGGTTCATAATGGTGGTTCAGGAGTACACTGCTATGACCTCCATGTTGTTTATAGTGCTTCTTATAGGGTTCCGGTGCTACATTTCCGGGCTTATTGCGAAGGCAATTAAACTCTTGATCTTTTTGTACAACAAAATTGAATTCTGGATATGCTAAAATGAGTAATCAAATTTACATGTGAAATTCTCAGATGGGCAGCCTCTACATTTGAATGAGATCGAGAAAGATCTCCCAGTTAACTCAGCGCAGATGCTAGCTCAATCCAAATGGACATTTATGACTCAGGAGGTTAATTTCTCTTTGCCCCTCAACTTCAAATTTTATTTTTTATTTGATTTTTTTTGTTTCATCTTTGTTTATTTGTTTTCCAGCTTTCAGAGGCACACACGCTTCACACATTTGGAATGTATCTTGTCAACAGTCGTCAATTTTTTCAATATAATCTGCTCAGCACGAAACATTTTCTCCCTCTTCTAAAAATATCATATTAACCCATTAACATGTGGTGTGCACGATAAATGTCAATTTCCTTGCTACTTTTTTGCGTAATTTCATATAATGTTTGATTCGGTTAAATTGAGGCAAAGTGGGGCATCAAATATAGGAGCATCCTGAATTGAATCGACCATGGTACATGTTGCATCCTTGCGCCACAAGTGAATGGATGAAGCTACTCTTAACTAGTGAGGCCTCTGTTGCTCAACATGTTGACAAGTATATGATCTCATGGTTCTCAGTAGTTGGGCAGGTGTTTGGACTGAAACTTCCTACTCAGATACTGAATCGCAATTGTTTGGATTGTTTGCAGTAGTTGGGTTGATGTTATTAGGTCTTCCTAGATTCCTCTTTTTGAACAAATATGCAGTATTATGTGAAATATCATGTTTTNTTTTTTTTTTCAGAGTATGAAATTTGAATATAAAAATATGTGTATTTATAATGATTATGACAAATATGTCAAATACATTTAATTTTCTTCCAAAATGTGGCACATTTTCTTTATTTTGCTACAGTTTCAATTTCCAATGTTGTCATAATTTTACTAATTACCATGGTGTATTTTATCTATCTAACTCTATTTTGATGGATTTAACTTACCACATAAATAAATAAATAAATAAATAAAAATTAGTAAATAATTAAACTCTTCTATTTCCCTTCTTTTGAGATATTATGGATTAAGTAGGTATACATATCCACTAAATGCTAATAATATTTTTACTAATTGGACGAATGAGTTTAAATATTTATGCCTATTCGATAGATAACTGGTACTTACCAAGTGGGCATACTATATTTGGACAGGTGTGTTTAGAACTTTGATATGCTCTATATGTTATTAGTAAAAAGAATTATCGTTTCAACTCAAAGTATATATATTTTTAGGGTATCGCTGGCATAGGCTTATAGTCTCCATCATTGCTATTTTAGTAAACTTAATTTAGATTGGCAGGTTTTGGTTATAACAAATACCATTCAAAGAAAATAATAACGCTATCAACAACTATTTCAAATGATAATAAAGACGATATTGATTTGAGACTGCAAAATTAAAATATATGTCGAAACATTAACATAGCAAAAACAAATATGGAAGATTATAAAATAGACATTGTAATTTATATTGACAAGTAAAATAAAATTATAAACTATATGCACTAATTTATGATGCCAAATACCGGTTGCGATTGCAGAAAATATTCATTAACGCCCATATTTTGTAGTTTTGCCTATATTAGAAAATTATCATAAAAGATTAACGTCAATTTTCATACTTTGACTTTTAAATGTTATGGTTATTTGAAAATTATATTTCTACTTTGACATATTTATTACAAATTTATATACAAATACTTTTTTTATTAATAAAAAAATAATAGTGAAAAAGAATGAATAAAATACATACATATAAAAACCTAATTTACAAGAAAAAAAAATACAAATACAAATCATAGTGAGTCATGTTAAAAAAATTATTTCATAAATCAAAACCAATTAATTTAATTTTTCATATCCAATCCCCAATAATCATCCTCTAAATCTATTCTATTATATAATAAATCCGGGATAATTAGTAATCACATAATTTAAACTCGTCATTCCATCAGTCTCATTTTGTCTTCACCTACATACAACCATCTAACCTGTCAGATTTATCTATAATCCACCCTCACCGCAACAAACAAAAAAAACACTCCAAATTTCAATCCACCCAATTTCCCATCCCTCCAAATTTGGCCAGTCACCCGCAAAAAAAGAAAATGGGAGTAGGGGAGAGATTATTAAATTAAAAAATAGCATAAATCAAAATTACTTAATAATTTATTAAGTTATTATACAATAATTTCATAAATATCAAATTTTTTATCATACTACTAATACCATAAACAATTTTAGTCAACTTTAAATTAATCGACTTATTCCTTCTTGTATAATAATTTAGAGTTTTATAAGAGTTTTATAANTGGCTTTTAGAACAATATATATAATATTATATATATTATACATTATTATAGAACAATTTAATTTATGGCTTTTAGACATATTTTCATGAATAATTTAGAAAATTTTAGGATTTCATATATTGTTTGAAAACAAATACAACATTTTAGATATTTTTACATGTATAACATTTTAGTAATTCTAATATTTTAAATAATTAAACATGTTTTATGTTCTTGGTGAAGTTAATTTATGTAGCGTAAATTTTATTAAATGTTAACTCATATCTTTAGTTATAAATACTATCTACTATTATTTTCAAAATTATAAATTATTTTATAGTAAAAGAATTTAGTAAGAATAAAGAGATTTATATTATTTATTGTTATATGCAAAAACTATTATTGCTTTACACTAATTCACGTGTAGTTAAGATGAAACTTCTATGTATTTAAAGACTAACGATAAATGTGAATATTTAAGAAACAGAATCATACATTCACGGACTGTAGCATGCTCCAAAGTTTTGACCCCGAAAACCCTTAACTTGGGTGTGTTCGTATGCTGAGAGAGAAGAGTAAGGTCGATAGTTTTTCTTTGTCACATTTGATGTCGTTTGGTTTAGTCTTAATGCTAAGTACATATGTTTCTCCCTTTTTTTTTTAATTATTTATTTTAATTAATCTTGATTATTTTATAATTCAGGTACTATAATTTCTGAACAGAGAAGCATTCGTGGTATGGTTCCTTTTTTCAACCGTAGTTGTTGTGCCATTATTTATTTGTCATGTTTATTATTTGTTATTGAATCTAATTTGTTTTTTTATCAATTCATTACTTTATCTCGCGCATTTTGCTTAATTATGAACTTTGTATTATAATATTTTTCTGGTAGGTCTACAAGTTTCGTGCTACAAGCGTGTTTTCACGGTGCTAACTATTTCTTCTAAGTTCATTATCTTTGAATTGAGGTTCATTCAATTTGCCAAGAACACATTAACCATTCTACTTGAAAAAAAAAAAAAAGCTATGAGCGATATTATATTTGAAAATAAATTTCTATTTTCAGATGGTGGGTGTCTGCTTCAAGCCATAAAGAGAACGACGGAGACGACAAACCTGCCCATCAATGCCAGAGCAAAAACCAGTGGAAAACTTCATGTAAACCTCCTCAGTCAAATCACCATGAAACTTCATGTAAACCTCTATCTGGTGAACTTCCCAATGCTTAGCAGCAGCCACAGCCAAGAATAATCGGACTGTAACCATTTTGGCGACGGGAGCAAACGTCTCATGATAGTCAAGACCTTCCACCTGGTTATTTCCCCAAATCACCAAACGCGCTTTATAGTGCTCAACGGTACCATCGAACTTATGCTTGATCTTAAAGAACCACTTGCACCCAATCGCATGCTTCCCAGATGGAAGAGAAACTACATCCCACGTACCATTATTCTCCAAGGCACGAATCTCATCCTGCATAGCGGCTCGCCATCGAGGATCAGTCACGGCATCAGCAAAAGTGCGAGGCTCAACAGCAGAGGCGACAACAGCCAAAAAGGCTCGATGAGCTGGAGAGAACGAATTACAAGAAACATAATGTGCTATGGGATAAGGCGTACCGAAGGATGGAGATGACTGGGGAGAGGCAGTGGGGGGTACAGTCGAGTGCCGAACAGTGTCAACTAAAAAGTCCTTCAGCCGAGCAGAAGGAACCTTAGTCCAATGACCACGACCCAAGGGCTCCACTGGAAGAGTGGGAGGGGTAGTGGTAACGGAACCCCCCTGTCATCAGACATGTCCATATCAGTAACAGAAGACCCAGTAACAGAAGAAACATGAGGCAAAGAGACAACCGGAAGATCCTCCTCATCATCCGACGTAGAAGAAAACGGCACAACAAGAGGCGGAGGCAAAGAGTCTGGCCCAGAAGAGTCTGACTGATATGGGAATTTAGTCTCAAGAAACTCCATATCACGAGAGACAAAAAAAAAAAAAAATCTGACGATCCAAATTATACAAACTCCACCCCTTTTTGCCAAACGGGTAACCTACAAATAGACAATGGCGACTCCGAGCAGCAAACTTATCACCATTACGATCTTGGTTATGAGCATAACAAAGACAACCAAAAACTCGCAAATGAGACAAGTGAGGAGTCGAACCATAAAGAATCTCATATGGGGTTTTACCATGTAAAACCGAGGAAGGAGTTCGATTTATCAGATAGACCGCAGTCAAAACACAATGACCCCAAAAAGGAAGAGGCGGATGAGCCTGGAAACGCAAAGCACGAGCTACATTGAGAATATGTTGATGTTTGCGTTCCACACGCCCATTCTGCTGAGGGGTGCTTACACAAGAAGTCTCATGCAAAATCTCTTGACGACGAAAATAAGAGGCTAAGCACATGAACTCACTTCCATTATCACTACGAACAACGCGCACCAACTTATCAAATTGTCGCTTAATCATAGAAAAAAATTTCAACAATGGAATAAACCTACGTCTTATCGTTCAGTAAATAAACCCATGTTCCACGAGAACAATCATCAGCAATAGTAAAAAAATATCGTGCACCACAGAAGGACGGAACACGATACGGACCCCATAAATTACAATGAATCAAATGAAAAGTCTCATGACTAACAGTCTGACGGAGTGGAAAACTACGACGATGTTGTTTAGCACGAAAACAAGCATCACATGATTTATGCAAATTACGAGAACTAGAATCAATAACAGGAACCTGGGACAATACTTGAGCAGACGGATGACCCAAACGTTGATGCCACACATCGACAGAAACCTTCCGAACACAAGAAAATGCCGTAGAAACCGTCCCTCGAAAGAAGTAGAGACCCCCCAGCTGCTCACCTGTGTCAATCACCTTCTGCGAAGTACGGTCCTTAATAACACATAATTTGCTAGTAAACTGAGCGGTGCAGTCAGACCGATCTAACAATTGATATAATGAAATCAAGCTACACCGAAGGCTGGGAATGACAACACATCATAAAGAGTGACATGAGATCCCAAATAAACAGTCCCAGCCTTGGTAGCCATAGTTAATGAACCATTAGGCAATTGAACAGGACGAGCGGGAATATCCCGAACATCAGAAATAAACTCTAAGAACCCTGTCATATGATGAGTTGCCCCACAGTCGTACATCCAATCAAATAAACGACGCGTACCAGACAAGGAATTATTTTGTTTAGCAGAATTAACAAAAGACACAAAGTGAGACCATTGTACATTGGTTAAACTGCCAAGTGCAAGTCGATCAGATTCACTCAAAACTCCACTAGTAGTAGAAGAAGCAACAGAACCGGTAACAAATGAATCAACGATACCACTGGAGAACGCCGCATTCGTACGAGCACCACTCTCGTTGCGAGCTCCACCACGGAGGCCACCACTGGAATTGAACCATTCCGGATATCCCATAATATCAAAACAAGTAGCGATAAGATGACACATGCGACCACAATGAGAACACTTGGGCCGACCACCGGTACGGTGCCCAACAGGTTCGGCGTTACGGGGCGCGGCCGATGTCAAAGAATTTTCCATGACAAAGTAACTCAAAAGCAGCAGCTACTGTGAACTATCGGATGCCGTGGACGCAGCCTTTGAACTAGCGAATGTCGTGGACAGTGGCATGTGCACAATCAATTAGCCTCTGCGCAATTGACCAAGTAATCGAGTGAATTGGGCAATTGAACAATTATATTGAATAGCCTGTGAGCAATTTAACAGTTAATTGAGTGAATACACAGGCAATTGAGCAATTGAGCAGCACTTGTTCGGCAATTGAGCAATTGAATACACAGGCAATTAATTGAGTGGAATTATTTGGTGGACCTCGAGAATTGTGACTTGAATTAATTGGTGGAGCTCGAATACACAGGCAATTATTTGAGACTGGAACAAAGGCAATTGAGACTTGAACAACAAAGACAATGGTCGGGAATTATTTGTCGGAACTTGGACAGCTTCACGGGAAAAGAAAAAATTTCACGATCAGATTTGAAGAGAAAAAAATTCACGGGCTCTGATACTATGATATGAAAGAGACGAGACGAATTCGGAAAAATAATCATCTCAATCGGATGATTCAAATCTCTATAAACCAAGAATATATATACATATAAATATTAGGTTTACAGTTATCTAAAGATAACCTAAGCCTAATAAAGTAAATAAACACATATACACAATAACAGACATAAAAAAAGAAAAAAGAAAAGAAAAAAGAACATTACAGTTTCAAGACCATAAATATTAGGCATTTTTTCCCTTCATCCAATGCAGGATAGGAGAAAATTTATTGAGTATAGAGCTTACGATTGGGTTTGATTTGATTTGTGTAAACACTGGAGAGTAGTGATGTAATATCCCATTCAGTAATTAATAAAAGTAATTATTTTAGTTCTAAGTTTGAACTAATTACTTTTATTAATAATGCTTCTTCCTAGTTTCGAGCCCAGTTATTAAGTTATTCAGTTAAAAGTTCGACTTTAAGTTGAAAGTATTCTAGGTTAAATTTTGTTTAGTAATCGAGCCAGGTCAGAAATTAATTAATTTCGGTCTGTTTATTTTTATAAATGGATTTATAAGATGAGATTAATTATAATAAGATGATGAATAATAAAAATCGAGTATATTTTTATTACTTGTTCAAGATAAGTCGTGAACCGAACCAAGCATGTTCAGTTACGAGTTAAAATTATTACCGAGCAAATGATTCTCGAGCCTAGCTTAGTTTTGAGTATTGATCAAGTTATAAGGATTAATTACACATTAATGTTTATTGAAGTGAAATAAGTTATTTAAGATGAAGTTCAAGTTCAAGTAACATTCCATTTTATTTAGCTAAATGGATGTAAATTTGGCCATTTCTAGTTTGAATGAGAAAGAAAAAGAATAATGAGTCGAGACAAGTTAGGTCTCGAGTTCGGTTAAGTATCCATAAACATTTAAGTTATAAATGTTCAAAGAAGTGAGAAAATTTATTTAGACATTTTAGTCTATTTAAATTATTAGAGAGAAATATGAAATTTTTAGAATTTTCGTTTTTTTTCGGTTTTCGATTGTAGTTGGAATTTATGTCCGATTTCAGTTCTGAGAAATAAATTAAATTATTTTCTCTCTATATTTTTAGTAGACTACAAGATAAGAAAAATTTTTCAGCATAAAAATGAAAAATGCCAAAAGAAAAGAAGGAAATTCGAAAACTGTAAGAATTTTCGATTTTACGGTAACTGTTCGTTTTAAGTCAGAATTTGGTTCCGTAAATTGGAGAATTTTCACTAAATCTCGAATTTAATCATTGAGATTAGATTAGGATCATAAGAGGGGCCTTTCTAAGCATTGACTATGGGTTGGAGAAGTTTACAAGTTAAGAATACTATTTATTATCTATATTTATTTTTACAAGTTTGTATTGTTTATTTTGTTAATTTCTTCACTCAATTATGAGGTCTTGCAAATTTTGCCTATAAATAGAGGCCTAAAACTCAGAGTTCTCACACCAAATAAAAGTACCAAAAGTTATATAAGAGTGAATGTGAGAATAAGTAGTAGAAATTTTGGTGGAGTGAAGAATTTGAAGTGAAGAATCAAGTTTTTATAGCAAGGAGGTAATTTACTTATCTTAAAGTTATATGCTTAAGTTCATATTTTGATGATAATTTTACATTTTTATAGGTATGTATATCATGATTAGAAGTTGAGTTTATAATTGATCATATGAATAAAAAGAGTTAAAGTTGTTCAAGATCAATTATATGATATATGTGCTTGATTTGAATGAGATTTTGATAAAGATAAGAATAAGCTGGAGAAGTATGATTTACATGAATAATTCTTGTGTAAAAGAGGAGTTCATGAGAACAAGAATTAAGTTATTTGGCAAAGTATAGCTTAAGATATGAATTTTTAAAGTTTATCATGCAAGCTGAATTTTATGTACTTGTTTCCAGCAGTAACTTTAAACTTGAATAATTCGAGATATATGCATGATAAAATTATGAAATTTTGATGACATGTCTAGTTATAAGTTGAGATTATGACTGTTAAGTTTCATAATTTAAAGATGAGAAATGAATAAGTTATGAATATAAGAATGCATATACGTAAAGATAAGTATATATGCAAGAATATTCATGAAATGTTTAAGTTATTAAAATGAGATGATCATGAATAATTCTCATATAAGTAATGAGTAATTTGATGATGTTTTGGTATAATATGTTGAGTATACAATTTTATAAAAATTGTATTAAGTATGACATATTAACATCATGATTAAATATTATGAGTAAAAGATGATTATGGCTTGAGATTATTTTCAATTTCAATTTAATTAAGTGAAAATTTAGTATAAGCCAATATCTAAAAATTGGGAGATATGTGTTAGAGTAGAATACCCGACGTTCCAATCAGATTGGATTTATTTCTACTTGTAAGAACAATTTATTGGAATTATATTATTTTAAGGCATTTCTTTATCTTATGTCTTTGCATTTATCTTATATTTGCACATATGATAAAGTCTTTAGATCATTATTGGCTATAAGGCATGGTAGCGCATTTGATGGTGATCATGGAATATGTCTTTAAAGCTGTGATCTTAAGTAAGTTCCAAGTCGATGGGTATTTCGAGATAGGACATCGAATAACCCGATAAGACTTGTGCATATGATGTATGCTCATCGGATAAGAATGCTGTATTCCATCAACATTAGCGTGAGACGCAAATACATATATGTGGGTGCTTGTTAGAGAACAAGTTCACTGAATATGACCGTATGAAAATTCTGAATGGAAGTTTATTATGTCGAATAAGAATTTTCATGTTACAATAGTACATGATTGATCCTTAGACTTGAGGCACGATAATAACTTTGTGCATATTATATTTTACTTTGATTTATCCTTTTGATTGCTAGCACAGTCGTATAAAGGGATATTTTGGGTATTATATTAATATGAATGGAAGTTTGTTAGTGGCCAACAAAGAATTCGACACTTATGAGATAAGTGAATTTCCTATGTGTTTCATAGTTTGTAATTCAAAGTCCTTGGCCAAGGCGGGATGAATAGAGATTCATATATGAATTACTAAACTTGAAATGGAATCATAGTTATTAAATCAATTTGGGTTTCGACTAAATCATACCCAAGATTTAATCGGGAAATTGGATGTCGAAAGGATTTTACATGTATGGACTTGTAATCGAAAAAGGTTTACTCGCTATTCACTTACTTGCTAGATGTTCCCATGATATGTGGGTTCTTGAATTAAGGAGTTAATTCAAAGAATAATAATTAATTTGATTAATTCAAATTACAAGAAGTTGTAAACCCACTACTAGTATTAATAGTGAACTAAAAAGGTCACACCCAATTTTGAATGTAGATCATTTGTAATTAGTATTTCTAAAGAGTTAGTATTAATTGACAAGTATTAATTAAATAATTTGATTATTTAATTAATTCTAATTTTGATTAGATATCAATTAAAGGAATATACTAAATTAATCAATTTGATTGATTAATTATATTTTGGATATTAATTAAGTAATTAATGGAATTACTAAATTAATAGTTGGATTTTAAAATTAGATTTTAAAATTCAAATCCATATTATAATATGATTATAATAAGAGGAGATTTTATAAATATGTGAAATAATATATTTTGATTAATTTCTATTTATTTTTTTAGAAATTATAAATCATAATATTTAATCTTTAATTTGATTAAAGATTAAAATAATAAATAAAATATTATTAGATGGGATCTAATGACATTTTTTTATTAAAATCATTTTAGATCTAGATGCCATCTAATTTGAATAAAATAATGATTTTAAAAATACAATATGACATCTTGTGATCTAAATGTTTTAGTATAAATAGGTGTACATATGTGATCTACAAATCACACACTTGTATTAACAAGAAAATTGAGAGAGAAAAATCACAAGAGTTGTAAATCAAGAAGTGTTCTTGAACTTTGAGAATTATTTCCATATCAAGAATAGTTCTTGAAAATTTTAATAAAGATTAAAATTATAATCTCCTCTAAAATAAATATTTCGATACTAATTGAACAAATCGAGAAATTTCTACTAGTGAAGAAATTAGTTCTCGAGATTGAATTACAAAAGGGTGAATACTTTTAGAGGGGAGACACTTGGATCCCTCGGGTGAGTAACAAAAGACGGTGAAAGTCACATACAAACCGGGAATTGATTTCCTCAATCATCGTCATATAAAGAAGGAGTTCAAGACAAAAGGTAATTTTTGAAATTACTTATTACAAATCAAAATTCGTATTATTGCGTGTTTTTAAATGATGCCGATCAGTTAATTCGCTATATATACTTACGGATTCAATAATTATTTGATAAATAATAAAATATATTGTATAATTTTCGCTGCGATTTTAATCCGTACAGTATAGCGAACCCAACAATATGATGTATGATGAATTAAGTATTTGATCAAGTTAAATTAAGATAAGCCGCCGTAAATCATGTTGATGATGTTGGTAAAAAGTAAGCATATTTTAAGTTTAAATCAAGTATAATGTGAAATATAGTTATTTTCACATTTGAGTTATGACATGCTAAGTATAATACCATATTGATGTTTATAAAGACATGATTTATACAAGGTTAAGTAATTGACCTTAAGTATAAGTAAAAAGAGAAGTTAAATATAAACTTGAGAAAAGCAAGTTTAATGAATTTCTATAAGATTTGGATAAGTTAAAAATCCTAAAAAAATCTTATTGAGTATATGAGCATAGTACTTAGTATATTTGTCTATATTTGATGTAACTTGCAGATACAGTACCAGTACAGCACTTATCGTTTTTCAAATGATTTCAAAGACAAAAAAGGTGGGGACCCTGAATGGGTATCACGTTGAGTATGATATCGATGTCATATGGGATGAGGAGACCATCAGTTGTCTTAGAGTATATCCTAAAGTATAAGTTTATTACGCTTTGGATGAAGGCTCCTAGTTGCATTATTAGTACATCTTAAGTTCTGATGGAGGCCGTTAGGTGCCTCAGAAATATCCATCAGAGTGTGCACATGTATCCGATTAACTATCGGCAAGATAAGAGAAAAGTTTAAGTTATCGATCTGATATCGGTTTATGATTATCCATATTCGTTATTCACCCCCATGAGTTTTAGTTTCAGGTAACAGTTCGAAGAAGAGGTGTGAGTGGAGCAGTGTTGGTGTGGATCGTGGACTCAGATGAATACAAGCTTTGATAAGGACATTTATAACAGTCTGTATAATTAACCACGTTCTTAAGTATTTTCGCTATGGACATTAAGTATTGAAATTGCATTTTAATGAATTTCAGATTTTAAGTTTTATCATTATGAGAAATATGATTATGTTATTTTAAATGCAAGTTTAAAGGAAATCTGTTTTAAGTATGTCTAAATAAGTATTACACAAAAGTTTAAAGATAAACGGATTTTCAAGATGATAAGTTTGAGTAGCATCTCGAGTTAGTCGCAAAAGATTTCGAAAGAGTTAAGTATTTTCGAAGTAAAAGTTGCGAAAAATTTACTCTGATAAGCGGGGTGTTACAGGTAGTATCAGAGCTAAAGTTTTAAAAGCTCTGTATACTAAAAGTTTAAGTTTCTGAAAGAGGAAGTTTTCGGAGAAGCCAAGGTTTTTACAGAGAATTTCAAGAAAACCCGACCACACCACACTCACACCTCGTCAACTACCAGGTAAGTGCTGTTAATTGTTTTATACAATTTTTTCAATATATTCAAATTTACTAAGTCTATGCTCAATAAGAATTCAAATATACGAACTGTAGTAATTTGTTTATATGTTCAAGTATTAAAGTTTGAAATCTAGTTTATCAAGTAAACTAGATCAAGAAAGAACTCGAACATTCTAATTTAAGCCATAAGAATAAGATTCAAGTTAAGATCTGATTATAAAGATTGACGATGTATTTGAGCCAAGTATAAGAAGTAATGGTATTTCAGTTTATAATAACCAAAAAGTACGGGGAAGATCACGGGGGTTTGAAATAAGAACCAAAAGCCGGATCAGATCATGTAGGCTTGAAAACTGAACTGTAAGAAATAAAGTTTCAAGATAATAGTCAACTTTTATAATCAGAAGTTTTGATATCTTATCAGTTAGATATCATGAGTTAAAAAGTGGCAAAGTTCGAGATAAAAGTTATTTATATTAGTACTTGTAGAATAAGAACACGTCTACAAAGTACTTTTCAGAAATCAATGAGTATAAAGATTAAGGTATCGACATATCATAGTCATGTAGCCGGGAAAATTATAGAAACCTGAAATAAGGGTTATTAAGTCCGAGTTTACCTGGAGACTTGAAATCGAACCTTAAAAGATATCAGTTAATAAGTAACACATTCCAGATACCGAGATAAGTATTTAAGTTTCTCGGAAAATTTTTTACAGTTAAGCAAGAGTAATCTAGATATGTGAAAGTTAAAAAAAAAAAAAGTAAAGACTAATATGTTTTTATCTTGGAGAAAGTATTTATCCCCAAAGATAAATGATGAGTTTAAAGCCATAAATAAGAAATGGCGAGAAAAAGTAAGAAAGAGCTAAGATTAACCGGAACTCTAGCACAAGCTAGGTGTTTTCGGGAAATTAATAATTTCCTTAAAGTTTAGTATAGCTATTTATTAATGGTTATACTGATTAAGTTGAATGGTTGGTGGTTTTAAGAATGCCGCGAGGCAAAGTTTTAAGACCACAACTGAGTGAAGTTTAAGAAGTATAGAATCTTGACTGAATCAAAAAGTTATATCAGTCCAGAAACAAGTAATATTGAATCTAGCATATACCAGAAGAAGAATCAATATACTGGAAACATAGAAATTCTAGTATCATTGAAATTTGAAAGTTGAGAATTATACAAAGATTCGAGCACACTGTTGAGAAATTCCTTATTTCTAAGAAGCTAGTACAGAAATATCAGAAAAAGGAGATACAGATAAGCATAAAGGAATTCTCAACTAGTACAAAGTTATAGTTTTAAGGGAGGGTGCGTCTCAAGAGCACAAGACTCCATAACTCTGCCACCCATCATGGCTGTAGTTTCATAAAGATAGATCTAAAGGATCAAATGCTCGCTTGCGTTTGAATTCTGGAGTTTCCATAGAATCTTGAACGGTTGAGATGCTGTTTTGAAGCTTCTGGATAAGTTCAGAAGATGTGTTTGCAGACTTGAATATTTCTCTTTGAAAGGGAGATATAAAAGTTTGATACACTCCTTCATCTAGAAATCCAAGCAAGTGGTGGAAAAAGTTATTGAAATTCAACAAACCAATAGGTTTGGTATGAAATTTCACTTCTGCCCAAGTAGCAAGGGTAAATACAGTCATTAAAGTTCCATATCCACCAGGAAGAACGATGAAAGCATCACAACTAGATATCATAGACATCAAGCAGTCATAAATTGAAAGAGTTATCATCAAAGTAGCAGAATCTTTGACCACCTTTGATGAAGTGAGATAAAAAGGAAGGATACTTCTCACCTGGATATCAAAGCATTTAGCAGCCATTAAGAGGTTGTTAAAGAAATAGATACTAGTTCCTCCATAAAGTATGTTGATGTTATGTTTTCCAAACTCTTTCACCAGTTGGCTTACAACATAAATGTTGTGAGGAACATTTACAAATTTAGAACCACCAAGAATGCACACAGTTTTAAGGGGATGAAGAAGTTTGGAACCTTGAGAAGACTCGGCAGTATCCATTTATTATGAGAGATAATTGGCTAAGAAGATAGATTTGCCTTTTAAAGAAGAGAAATCCCGACAAGAAAACAGTTGAGTCTTAAATGACTCTTATCTGTCAGAAGCAATAAGATTTATATCCAGTACATTGGTATTATCAAGAATAATGTTGACAAATATGATCATTGGAAATAATATTTTCCAGACTATAGAGTTTTTCTTCATGTTTGAACAGAAGCCATAAAGACATCAGTTCTCGATGCACATATCCACTAGAATGTGTATCAAGAATCTGCTGAATAGTTTGATCCAGAGATTCCTTACTCAAGCCATTCTTGATGAAAGTTATTTTATCTTCGCGATTATTTGAGACAAAGTCCAAAAAAGTACAACGAGTGTCACAGTTCCAGCGAGCAAATTTATAGCAGCCGCTTATTCTTTTTGCTCTACGTTTCTTAGCAAAAGTGCTTTTACCCATACCTGACAGATACTTGTATGCATTGGGATACTCGCCAGACAGACGAACTTTTGCTTCAATCAACCATCTAATATCATTTGGGATATTATTGTGCATTAGTGTTCTCAATCTTTCTACACGAGCTCGATAAATTCGTTTTATGATATTAAGGGGAAGAAAGGAATAGAATTTTCGGATTTTTAGAAGAGCTAAATCCATTGGTGAATTCGGACCATTGCTAAAGAAGATTGAAGGATTATCAAATTGGTTTATAGAAGGAAGATGAGTATAAGATAAGTTTTCGGTCATAATTTTTAGCATTTAATTATAATGTCAGAATGCACAGTCAGTATGCATTTAATGCAGTCAAGATCAGATGTGAGAAGTGGGCAATAATTGAGATGTTGCCGATCATAATTAGGGCAGTTGCATTATTTGAGGTAAATTAAGTTTACCTTAATGATTGGAATTGTGGTATGATCAGAGAATGGTCAAGATATTCCACATCAGTACAGAAATTTCAACGAAATTCTTGACTACAGTTAAGTCGGAGAAGTTGAAATAAGAAAATATCAATAGGGATATTGAGTAAAAGTATAGTAAGATGTTAGTATAAAATGGAGATGTGACTTGTTGATGATTACAAGTGACATTGACATTAAGGTACAATGCATATAGATGTTCCGCACCCGAAGGGCCCCGGGTAGTGGGTAAATCGTATGCAATGTATCGCATAGGCAGTCAGATAAGTATTTTATATCAACTCTTCTCTAAAGTTGTCCAGTGTGCATAAAGTTTTACGTAATCAAGTTACGTAAGTATGTGTGCGATCCAGAGTATGTGCTTTGGCACAATGAGTTTCAGTAAGATATAACCTACGAGGACCAGCCGATAGAAGTTTTGGACCAGAAGGTTCATTGGCTGAGGAATTGAGATATTCCCTCGTTAGTATAAAATGGAATCGCCACATATAAATTAGATGCCACAGGAAAGTGAGAAGTTGATATTAGCACTCGTTTTTCAGATTTCGAGTTATGATATATATACATAGTTTGTATATATCTCAGTTTCAGTATTTCCGAGGGCGGAAATAGTTTTAAGGGGGGTAGATTGTAATATCCCATTCAGTAATTAATAAAAGTAATTATTTTAGTTCTAAGTTTGAACTAATTACTTTTATTAATAATGCTCCTTCCTAGTTTCGAGCCCAGTTATTAAGTTATTCAGTTAAAAGTTCGACTTTACGTTGAAAGTATTCTAGGTTAAATTTTATTTAGTAATCGAGCCAGTTCAGTAATTAATTAATTCCGGTCTGTTTATTTTTATAAATAGATTTATAAGATGGGATTAATTATAATAAGATGATGAATAATAAAAATCGAATATATTTTTATTACTTGTTCAAGATAAGTCGTGAACCGAACCAAGCATGTTCAGTTATGAGTTAAGATTATTACCGAGCAAATGATTCTCGAGCCTAGCTTAGTTTTGAGTATTGATCAAGTTATAAGGATTAATTACACATTAATGTTTATTGAAGTGAAATAAGTTATTTAAGATGAAGTTCAAGTTCAAGTAACATTCCATTTTATTTAGCTAAATGGATGTAAATTTGGCCATTTCTAGTTTGAATGAGAAAGAAAAAGAATAATGAGTCGAGACAAGTTAGGTCTCGAGTTCGGTTAAGTATCCATGAACATTTAAGTTATAAATGTTCAAAGAAGTGAGAAAATTTATTTAGACATTTTAGTCTATTTAAATTATTAGAGAGAAATATGAAATTTTTAGAATTTTCGTTTTTTTCGGTTTTCGATTGTAGTTGGAATTTATGTCCGATTTCAGTTCCGAGAAATAAATTAAATTATTTTCTCTCTATATTTTTAGTAGACTACAAGATAAGAAAAATTTTTCAGCATAAAAATGAAAAATGCCAAAAGAAAAGAAGGAAATTCGAAAACTGTAAGAATTTTCGATTTTACGGTAACTGTTCGTTTTAAGTCAGAATTTGGTTCCGTAAATTGGAGAATTTTCACTAAATCTCGAATTTAATCATTGAGATTAGATTAGGATCATAAGAGGGGCCTTTCTAAGCATTGACTATGGGTTGGAGAAGTTTACAAGTTAAGAATACTATTTATTATCTATATTTATTTTTACAAGTTTGTATTGTTTATTTTGTTAATTTCTTCACTCAATTATGATGTCTTGCAAATTTTGCCTATAAATAGAGGCCTAAAACTCAGAGTTCTCACACCAAATAAAAGTACCAAAAGTTATATAAGAGTGAATGTGAGAATAAGTAGTAGAAATTTTGGTGGAGTGAAGAATTTGAAGTGAAGAATCAAGTTTTTATAGCAAGGAGGTAATTTACTTATCTTAAAGTTATATGCTTAAGTTCATATTTTGATGATAATTTTACATTTTTATAGGTATGTATATCATGATTAGAAGTTGAGTTTATAATTGATCATATGAATAGAAAGAGTTAAAGTTGTTCAAGATCAATTATATGATATATGTGCTTGATTTGAATGAGATTTTGATAAAGATAAGAATAAGCTGGAGAAGTATGATTTACATGAGTAATTCTTGTGTAAAAGAGGAGTTCATGAGAACAAGAATTAAGTTATTTGGCAAAGTATAGCTTAAGATATAAATTTTTAAAGTTTATCATGCAAGCTGAATTTTATGTACTTGTTTCCAGCAGCAACTTTAAACTTGAATAAGTAGAGATATATGCATGATAAAATTATGAAATTTTGATGACATGTCTAATTATAAGTTGAGATTATGACTGTTAAGTTTCATAATTTAAAGATGAGAAATGAATAAGTTATGAATATAAGAAGGCATATATGTAAAGATAAGTATATATGCAAGAATATTCATGAAATGTTTAAGTTATTAAAATGAGATGATCATGAATAATTCTCATATAAGTAATGAGTAATTTGATGATGTTTTGGTATAATATGTTGAGTATACAATTTTATAAAAATTGTATTAAGTATGACATATTAACATCATGATTAAATATTATGAGTAAAAGATGATTATGGCTTGAGATTATTTTCACTTTCAATTTAATTAAGTGAAAATTTAGTATAAGCCAATATCTAAAAATTGGGAGATATGATGTATGATGAATTAAGTATTTGATCAAGTTAATTTAAGATAAGTTTATAAATCATGTTGATGATGTTGGTAAAAGTAAGCATATTTTAAGTTTAAATCAAGTATAATGTGAAATATAGTTATTTTCACATTTGAGTTATGACATGCTAAGTCTAATACCATATTGATGTTTATGAAGACAAGATTTATACAAGGTTAAGTAATTGACCTTAAGTATAAGTAAAAAGAGAAGTTAAGTATAAACTTGAGAAAAGCAAGTTTAATGAATTTCTATAAGATTTGGATAAGTTAAAAATCCTAAAAAAATCTTATTGAGTATATGAGCATAATACTTAGTATATTTGTCTATATTTGATGTAACTTGCAGATACAGTACCAGTATAGCACTTATCGTTTTTCAAATGATTTCAAAGAAAAAAAGGTGGGGACCCTGAATGGGTATCACGTTGAGTACGATATCGATGTCATATGGGATGAGGAGACCATCAGTTGTCTCAGAGTATATCCTAAAGTATAAGTTTATTACGATTTGGATGAAGGCTCCTAGTTGCCTTATTAGTATATCCTAAGTTCTGATGGAGGCCGTTAGGTGCCTCAGAAATATCCATCAGAGTGTGCACATGTATCCGATTAACTATCTGCAAGATAAGAGAAAAGTTTAAGTTACCGATCAGATATTGGTTTATGATTATCCATATTCGTTACTCACCCCCATGAGTTTTAGTTTCAGGTAACGGTTCGAAGAAGAGGTGTGGGTGGAGCAGTGTTGGTGTGGATCGTGGACTCAGATGAATACAAGCTTTGATAAGGACATTTATAACAGTCTGTATAATTAACCACGTTTTTAAGTATTTCCGCTATGCACATTAAGTATTGAAATTGCATTTTAATGAATTTCAGATTTTAAGTTTTATCATTATGAGAAATATGATTATGTTATTTTAAATGCAAGTTTAAAGGAAATCTGTTTTAAGTATGTCTAAATAAGTATTAGTTAAAAGTTTAAAGATAAACGGATTTTCAAGATGATAAGTTTGAGTAGCATCTCGAGTTAGTCGCAAAAGATTTCGAAAGAGTTAAGGATTTTCGAAGTAAAAGTTGCGAAAAATTTACTCTGATAAGCGGGGTGTTACAAGTGAAAAAAAAAAAAAATCTCGAAGATTGATCTTTATTGTTGACTAGGTATCTTAGGCAAAATTTCAAAATTGGGCCTATAAGTTGGCCACAGTCCAAAAAACCATCCCTATATTGACCACTTTCAATTTCGGTCCTATAATTTGTCGATTTCATCAATTCTGGTCCTATTTTATCCCAACCCCGGATAAAAATTTGACGTGGCGCCACGTGGCAATTTTTTATTTGACATGGTGTGATGTGGCAACTTCAATTGTATTTAATAATTTAATTATGCCATGTGGAAATAATTGTATCCATGTGGAAATAAAAAAATTAAAATGAGGTGGAAATACATATACCCCTAGTAGAAAAAAAATAAAAAACGAGCCTGCAGTTCCAAATCTTAATTAACCAGATTTCTCAGAAAATCAAGAACGAGCCGGAACTTCCATTCAACAGATTACAATAGAGATTCAGATTTCTCAGATCTGTTAAGTTCCGACAGATCGAGGTGGGGGAGCGCGGAGCTGGTCGATGTTCGTCGGAATTTCCCCCACGAAGTAGTTCTGAGATAGGTCACGTTACTGAAGCTTCGAGCAATTTGGAGAAGAAGGAGAATAAATTGAAGCTCTCGAAGGCGTGGGCTTTTTTGCGGCGGCACAGTCCATGGGGGCGGTGGTGGCGAGTGTGGTGGAAGCGTTGGCTGAGATGGTAGTGTCGAATATTGTGCATAACGGTGCCACCGCCGCCACCGGGCGTCAAATCGATTGGGAATTGGGGCGGGTCCAGCGGGATGTAGCAGAATGATTTTCTTCCAGAAATAGAGTTTTCAATTTTCCAACTCTGTTTCCCATTTTTCTCGTTTGCCATTTTTCTAATTTATCCAAAAAAACACAAATCTATGATTTTTTTGGGGAAATTTTCATGCTTCTGTTTTCTATTTTCAAGTGTCAATCGCCGGAAAATCACCTTCTTCTTCACCTTAGCCATCGATTTGTTTTCCTCAATACCCCTCCAATTGAAAAAAATTGGTCGCCGGAAAAATTTGGGTGGGCCGCCGTGAATTGCCGGATAATAGAAGAAGAAGACCGGATTTGGGTGATGACGAGTTAGTATTGCAGGGGTCATTTTTTAAATTTAATAAGTTAGGTGGACTATTTTGTAATTTTGAAAGTTATAGTTAATTGCAAGTAAGGTCTGTAGCTGATGTGGATCTTTAATTTTGAAGTCAACATTTATAATCCTGCCACGTAAACAATAATCATGCCATGTCAGATTTAAAAATGACACGTCACATTTTTATCCGGGGTTGGGATAAAATAGGACCAGAATTGATGAAATCGACAAATTATAGGACCTAAATTGAAAGTGGTCAATATAGGGGTGGTTTTTTGGACTGTGGTCAACTTATAGGACCAATTTTGAAAGTCCGAGTCCCCATTATCTCAGCGTTTTACTAAGATTTTGGGACTAAAAATATTGATTAGGTTGGATGATCGAGCTTTATTGAGTGTGGTGTCATCATACTTTACATTGTTTAATTTTAAGGAATTATTTCTTTGGCTTAGAAAACGGACATAAATATTGAAAAATATTGTTTTAAATACCGTAATGTATTGGATATCGATGGTTTTGGTATTATACCGCTAATATTGAAAAATATCGACCAAAATACTTATTAACATGCTGAATAATAACATTTTTTATAATTTTATCATGTTTTTTTTTCACATAATAAAGTTTAATCCAATATATTTATACTAGTGCGATACTCGTGAATTACACGGGTGCTTGCTAATTTTTTTTTCTTAAAATTTAAAATTAATGAGAAAAATTGGTTGAAAATTTAAATACTTTTTATAAAAAAATATATATTATTATATATTTTAGTATGACACTTGTACTTGTGCAACTTACCTATGTTATATTATAATAATTTTTCTAACTTATAACATAACTACTTCAACATAAATATATTAATTGAGAAATAATTTTATTTTTCTATTAATTTTAATAAATAATTTTATTATTATTATAAATGTAAATATAATTTGTTTATTTTATATATACAATATGGATGTCAAATCGAAACTCATCAAAAGATGATTAATTTGATATATTATATATGTAAAACCGATAAAAAATACAAAAGTTATCAACTTTTAAAATACATTTACAATTCAATGGTTATAATAGGAAATAATATTAAAATACAATTAATATATCTAAAATGATCATAAATAAATCAACATATTTACAGTAATCCGAACATAATTATTTTGGATTGGAATTAAATTAAAATATATCCAGCCAAATAATGAAACATAAAATTTTGACACTTAGGTCCCGAAGCATGCGAGTCTGCCACTTAGCTCAGCATATTATGGAATTATATATAGGGGGATTTGAATTTGGGGATTAATCAATTTTAGAATTAATACAATTTGATTTTATGTATTATTTATGTTGTAATAATAAATTTAGTTAATATTATTAAAATCAATTAAATATACGGTGAAATCGATTGAACAACCTACCAATAGTTTGTCCGTTGTGATAGATGTTTAAAATATTTAGTTACGTATTTAAAAACTTTCACCTAATCTCTTCATCTCTATATTAATATTCAATTACATGACTTGCATGTGCAAGGCACAAGAAGAAAATGGATCGAATAATGTTATATATGTGATACTTGAAATTTAAACACAATGAAATTCTCGTCTTGTTAAAGTTAAACTCAAAGGAGAACAACAACAACAAAAGATTTTAACAAACGAGACATAGAACTCTACTTATTCAGAACAAAGGCAAAATCTTACACT
>BKCP01005960.1:2246775-2281417 GCA_008636005.1 Striga asiatica | reverse complement strand
GGTAGATAAAATTATTATAAATGTGAGCAAAGCTCGAAAACAATATCCAGAACCAATAACAATAACATGAGAGGAACATCTCAATGATGCCCTAGAGCCTCAGAAACACAAGCACAAAAAACCAACACCAAATAAGAACAAGAGATGACCACTGCCTCAAAGCCTAGCCAACTACAAGCCCTTACAAAGAGCAAAACAAACAAAAGAAAACGTAACTAAGAACAATCTGCAGAAGATAAAGAGGAGTACTCCAACCAGTCCAAGTGAGCTGCTTTGAATGTTATGTGTGGAGGGGGAATTGAGTCTTGAAAAACCCATTGGTTTCTGGTTTTCCAGAGCCACCATAACAAATATGTTGTCAGTTCAATTCTGTGTTCTCCAACTTCAGAGTGTTTGATCAAGCAAATCTGTTGCCACCATGTTCTGAAGGAATCAGTGTATGATGAGAGGCCTTGCCAGGTGATTGGGGCATGGTGCCAGACATTTTTTGCTTTAGAGCAGTTCAGCAGAACATGTTCCAAGGTTTCTGGGCCTTCTCCACAAATTTTGCAGATCACATCAATGTCCATTCCTTTCCTCTTGAGATTGGTCAGAACAGGCTGAGAGTCATTAAGGCATTTCCATATGAATATTTTCAGCTTCATCTGAACCTTGATAGACCAGCTTCTTTCTAGGGTTTTCTGCCATGGTTTGGAACTGTCACTGCATTCAGGAATGTCAAGTAGCAGCACTTTTTGTTGCACCAGGTAAGAGTAAGTTGATGCCACTGAGAACTTGCCTTTTTTCTCCAATCCCCAATAAATCTTGTCTTCCTTGTCTGGCTTGAGAGTGTTAATGCCCAGAATTGCAACACTGTCATCATGATTATAAACCTGTTGCACAAGCCATTCATTCCAGCCTAGACCAGATGGGTGCATTAGATCTTTAACAAAAATGAGGTGATCTCTGGCTAAATCAAGCATCACAGGTTTATGTCTAATGTTAGGAATCCAATTGTAGTCATCAATTCTGGTGTTAGCACCATTTCTAATCTCCACTTTTAGCCATTTAGAGAATAAAGGAAGGACTTCAAGCCAACAGTTCCAAAGCCAAGAACCTTTCTGAGTTTTAGCAGCATGAAAGATGGAAGAGTTAGGAAAATACCTTTCTTTAAGAACCTTGCTCACCAGCAAATCAGGTTGAGATGTAATTCTCCACAGCTGTTTGCATATTAAGGCTGCATTGAACAATTTGATGTCAAAGAACCCCATCCCTCCATTCTGTTTGGGAGCTGTGACCTTGGACCAGCTTTTCCAGTGAACCCCTTTAGTATCAGTTGAGCTGTTTTTCCACCAGAATTGGGCACATAAGCTTGATAGAGCTGAGCAAGTAGCAACAGGCAACTTAAAACAAGACATAGTGAAAATTGGTAGTGCCTGCAAAACAGATTTAAGCATAACAGCCTTGCCAGCAGATGAGAGGAATTTGGATTTCCAGCCTTGGAGTTTAGACTGAGTGGATTCAACCAGATAAGCAAAGGTATCCTTCTTAGATTTGCCAATGCCCAGTGGCAAACCCAAACACTTTGTGGATCTGTGAACTTGAATACCTTGTAGGGTTGAGCAAATATTCTCCCTAAGAGTGGAGGGTGTGTTTCTACTGAAAAAAATGCCAGATTTTTGCATATTAACTGTTTGGCCAGTAAAGAGTTTGTATCTGTTCAGTAGGTCCATCAACACACAAGCTTGGTCACTCCCTGCCTTGCAGAAAAACAGGGAGTCATCAGCAAATAAAAGATGGGATATTTGAGGCCCTGATTGGGAGAGTTTCAGCCCATGAAGAAAACCCGAGTTAATAGCATTCTGGACCAATGCTGAGAGGAGTTCAGCCACAATAATGAAGAGATAAGGGGATAGGGGATCCCCTTGTCTTATGCCTCTAGAAGGATTAACAAAGCCACTGATATCACCATTAACTTTGAAGGCAATGGAGGTAGAAGAAATGCAAGCCATAATCAGTTTAACAAAATCAAAATGAAATCCCATCTTAATCATGATCTTTTTTATGCTCATCCACTCAACTCTGTCAAAAGCTTTCATAAGATCAAGCTTGAGGGCCATAAAATAATTTTTCCCAGAAGAATGTCTATTCAGAAAATGGAAGGCCTCTTGAGCTATAATAACATTATCAAGTAACTGTCTGCCTTGAATGAAAGCAGACTGATACCCACTAATGCAACCATCTAAGCAGGTTTTCAATCTTTGAGCCAAAATCTTGGAAATCACTTTGTAAACCACAGTGCAAAGGCTAATAGGCCTAAACTTGCCAACTGAGTCAGGAGAATTACATTTAGGAATCAGAGAAAGAATGGTATGGTTCCAGTATTGAAGCATTTGTCCAGAATGAAAAAAACTCATCACAGCAGCAACAAAGTCTGTTTTGACAAGAGACCAAAAGTGCTGATAAGATAAAGCATTCATACCATCCTCTCCAGGGGCCTTGTCAGGGTGAAGGTTGAATAGTGCTGATTTGATCTCATTTTCCTCCACTGGAAGCAGAAGTGCTTGATTCATCTCTTCGGAAATGGAAGGGTTAATCAGCTGCAATAAGGAATCTCCTCCCCAAGAACCCTCAGAACTGAAAAGAGACTTGTAAAAGTCTTGGATGTGCTCCTGTATCTCCTTTTGAGTTGTAAGTTCCTCTCCCCATGCTTAAGCCACTGCAGTTTGGATTTCTGCTGCCAGTAGAGGGCCTCTTCTTGATGTGCTTTGTTGAGATCTCTTCTGGTACTGTTCCATTCTTCCCATCTAGGCTCAGTCTTATCCTCTCTCAATCCTTCCAGTTTTAGAATAAGGGCTTTGATTTGCAGCTGATTCTGGGTATGGAATTGAGAGCTCCATTTCAAAAGAGCAACTCTAGTGTTCTTGACCTTCTCTTTAAGCTGAAAGAAAGAAGTCCCTGAAGTTGGACTGAGCCAACCCTGAGAGACCACATCAAACAATCCTGCCTTTCCAACCCATCTTCTTTCAAATTGAAATCTTCTTGATTTTCTTTCCCTTGGAAGCCCTGAATCCACTAGAATAATAGAATGATCAGAGGAGCAAGAAACTAAGTTTAAAGTTTTTGCATTGGGGAAAGCTTGCATCCACACCAAGGAGCCAAAGGCTCGGTCAAGTTTTTCTTCAACCACATGTTGGGGACTCCCTGTTGTTGCACCAGGTGTACTGATATCCTAACATCTTTATTTCTTCCATCTCTATAGTGTTAATGAATGAGTTGAAGCCTCTGTAGCTGGTGATAGACCTTGTGACTCCCCCAAGCTTGTCTGAGCTGGAACATAGATCATTCCAGTCCCCAGCCATGAACCATTGGTCACCCCATTTGCTCTTTTCAGCTTCCAAAGCTTCCCATTGAGATGCTCTATGAGTTCTGCTGGGGCTAAGATAGACAAATATCCCCCACTGGGGTTCACAGGAAGGAATTTGAAAGTGAACAGCAATAAAAAAAGCAGAATTGACAACTTGAAAAATACT
This sequence comes from Striga asiatica, assembly GCA_008636005.1. Taxonomy (NCBI): domain Eukaryota; kingdom Viridiplantae; phylum Streptophyta; class Magnoliopsida; order Lamiales; family Orobanchaceae; genus Striga; species Striga asiatica. Next base: position 2,277,905 of record BKCP01005960.1, on the reverse strand, counting down.
AATATCAGAGTTCCAGAGCAGTAATAAGCCTCCACTAAAACCTAAAGGATCAACCACTGAAAATCTATCATCAAACCCTAACTTATGAACAACAGTTTTAACAAAAGCTTTGGATTTTTTTGTTTCAGAAATAAAGACAAAAACCGGGTGGTGAGATCTCAAAATCCCTCTGATTTGGGAAACTGTAGAGGGCCCACCCAGTCCTCTACAGTTCCACACCGCAGCTAGCAATTGGAACTTGGGTGCCAATCAAGGCTGGCCACCCCCACCTCCTTTGGACCTGCTTTGAGCTTTTTAATGGTTGGATCTGTCTGAGTTTGGTTGTCCTTATCTTCATCAATTGCAGGACAGTCAGCATTATTCCTGCTCCTCTTTCCTTGTAAAGGGATTTCAGAACTTGTTTCTTGCCTCTGAAGTCGTCCTTCCTTTTTGTCAGCTCTCTTCCATGTCTTCAAGATGCCTTTGCAATACATAAATATATATATTGTAAATAAAAATTTATCGTAATTTCTAAAATTGTAGAGTCGATTAAAATAATTTTTCTATATTAAACTTATAACAGTATTGCCCATTTGAGAAGAAATTAAAACAAAAACTGGCATTCGCAGCTTTCCAAAATTAGATCAGTGCATTGTGCTATAATATTCTTTTTTCATTGGAAAACTGGCATTCGCAGCTTTCCAAAATTAAACTTATAACAGTATTGCCCATTTGAGAAGAAATATTATGTATTAGCTGATAACCATGTGTATGAATCGGTGACAATTTTTCTTACAGACGTGCATCGACTTTTTCATTTTATTCGATTTATTTTACTTTGTTCAAAATTATTTTATTTCAAGTTCCAGAAAACATGTGCATATATATCCAATGCTACTAGTAGATTTGATTTTTTGTAGTAATCGATTTGGATATTTATCTATTTCATATAAATTTGAATTTTTATTATAATTATTAATTACAAAATACTTAACTAACTTCAATGAATATATTCATAATTTCTATTTGTCATCAATTTATATATAATATATTTAATTAATCATTTTTTGTAAGAAATTTAATGGGTATACTCATAACTATCAGGCGGAATTGAATAAACCCTAAGCATGTAATTCTATCAGTTCATAGAATATGGATCTTGCATTAATTAAATTGCACATAGAACTTACAAGAATCCATAAGTCCTTCCCTGTTTTCTTGTATGTCTGATCTTGCAGTCTGTCAATCCCGATCTCCAATCCCAAGCCGTACGCCAATCGTGTGTTTACTTCTCTCGTCTTTCCATAAAGCCTTTGATGTTGAGAACTTTATTTGCGTATGAGATGGGAGGGCCAAATTGCAAAAACTAGCCAGTAACTTAGACGGGTTGACATTTATACCCACCATCTTTCGACTTTGGCAATAATAGCCAAAACGTTTTAAAAAATCGGTCTTTCTACCCAAATCCGGCCAAACTCGTCGGAACTCCGCCTGAGGTCACAAAACATGCCAGCGTGGACTGCACGTGGATGAATTAATCCACCTCAGCTATACCGTCTATAAATACAACATCAACGCATTTTCTCCTTTATTTTTAACTCAAAATTCGGCCAAAAATCGAACAAAAAAGAAAAGCCCCAATCTTCGAGCAGAAACCCTAATGCTTCATTCTGCAAATCGATCAAGAACCCTAGAAATTAAGACGTCGATTTGATGACATCCTCAATATTCTTGCGAAGTAATAGGAATCCAAACTCTTCTCCTCCTGCGTACGGTAAGATTCCTTAATCTTCTTCATTGTTTCACACCAGTTTGTCTGTTCTTTATAAATTTTGTTTTTGTTTTTTTGTAACAATAATACACCATTATCAAAAGAGTATACTTAAAATGCTAGAATTAAAGTGGTGGTCCTGCATTGGTTTTATGTTTGGCTTTATACAGACATGTGGAGACATAAGACATATATTTTATTCATATGAAAATTTGTTAATTTTTCCTGATGAAATTTTAATTTTTTTATTTATCACAGCTCATGAGAGTTGTCAACTCAGTGTTGTTGTGTACTATGGAGGTCAATTTTTTAATGAACCTATTGCTTACTATAAGGGGGGGTGATTCAGTTATCTTTGACTATGTTCATATATAGTAAAGGTATGAACATAGAAACTCTTTATAGTTTAATTGATGAGGCTGTTGGAAAAGGAAAAATGAGGAAACATTATGTATTGTGTGGCAATAACTTTCATGGAGTTTTCACTGATGAGGATGCTAGAGCCTGGTTTATTAAGCATCTACCTCTTAAGGAGATAGAAATTTATGTGGATGTGATACCAACTGATGAATCGATTGTTGGTAAAGACTGTAATGAGCACTCTCTTCAAAACAAATCTGGTGAAGACTCTCCTGATTCTGATTACAATGCGGAAACTGAGCAAAGTAGTGATGACGATCAGCTGTTTGAGAGCAATGTTGATCTTAGTGTGGACACAACAGATAAACTGTCAGAAGCATTTACTGAAAAGGATGGTGGAGAAGCATCTGTTGAAAAAGATTGTAATGAAGCCTCTGTTCAAAAGAGCCCTAGTGAAGGCTCTCTTGATTCTGATTACAATGTGGAAAGTGAGCAAAGTGATGATGATGAGCAGTTTGAGAATAATGTTGATGACAGTGTGGACACAACAAATCAGTTGTCAGAAGCATCCCGTTTAATGGGATTGGACAATGATGATGAATTGTTTAAGATTATTGATGAGCATTCTGGGGTGTCATCAACTAAAAATGTGGTTGCACAAGAGTGTGGCAATGACCATGTAGAAAATAACTTTAATGTAGCCCCTGATGAAAAGAACTTTGATGAAGACTCCATGAATTCTGAGTACAATATGGAAGATGACCACAGTGGTGATGATGATGATCTATATCAGAATTTTGTTGATCATAGTGTGCAAAGTTCAAATCAAGGTTCAATTCAGGGTTCAGAAGAAGAAAGTAGCCACAGTGAAGAAGATGTGGTCCATAATGGGGATGGCATAGAGGATCATATTGCCAATTATGAGGAGGGTGAACACATGCTTGTATTCAATCCTGCCACTATCTTCAAGCCTGTGTTTGAGCTTGGGATGCTATTTAGTAGCAAAAAAGAATTTAAGAAAGCTGTCCAAAGTTATGCCAATGAGAGTCACAGTGGTGTGAAGATATGTAGAAGTGATTCTACAAGGTTGTATGTTATCTGTGTTGCAACAGACTGCCCATGGAAATTGCATCTAATAAAGAAAAAGTGTAACACCCCGCTTATCAGAGTAACTTTTTCGCAACTTTTACTTCAAAATACTTTAACTCTTTCGAAATACTTATGAAGAACTCGGAATGCTACTTAACTTGTCTTTATAAAAATCTGTTTATCTTTAAACTTTTGTCTAACAGATTTATCTTTAAACTTGCATTTAAAATACTATAATTCTATTTCTCAATTACCATATTTATATTTCTCAATTTACCATAATTATATTTCTCAAAATACCATAATTATATTTCTCAACATGGTAAAACTTATAAAATGCAAGTTCAATCATTAATGTGCATAGCGGAATACTTAAAAAAACGTGGTTAATTATACAGACTGTTTTAAATGTCCACATTAAGCTTGTCTTTGTTTGCTTCCACGATCCACACCAACACAGCTCCACTCACACCTTCTCGTTAACCTGTTACCTGAAACTAAAACTCATGGGGGTGAGTAACGAATATGGATAATCATAAACCGATATCTGATCGGTAACTTAAACTTAAACTTTCATCTCTCTGGCCGATGGTTAATCGGATACCTGTGCACACTCTGATGGATATTTATAAGGCCCATTTCGCCTCCACCAGAACTTAGATATAATCTTATGAGACAAATTAATGTCTCCTCATCCCAAGCGTAATAAACCTTAACTTCGGGATATAACTTTTGAGACAACTGATGGTCTCCTTATCCCAATCACATATCGTACTCAATGTGCTACCCATTCAGGGTCCCCACCTTTTCATCTTTGAAATCTTTTGTAACACGATAAGTGCTGTACTGGTACTGTATCTGCAAGTCAATTCAAATATAGACAAATATACTAAGTACTATGCTCGTATACTCAATAATTTCTTAGGATTATTAACTTATCCCATTCTTCTAATAATTCATTTAAACTTTCTTATTCTCAAGTTAAGATTATACTTAACTTCACTTTTTACTTTTTCTCAAGGTTAATTACTTAACCTTATAAAACATATCTTCTTAAACATCAATATGTTTCATAACATGCTATAACTCAAATGTGAAAAATACTATATTTCACATTATACTTGATTAAGTACTTAAACTTACTTTTTACCATCATCATCAACATCATGATTTATAAACTCATCTTAACTTAATCTTTTACTCAATCAAGTACTTAATTAATCATACATCATACTTCTCAAACTTTAGATATTGACTTATTTTTCACTTAATTATCTTGAAAGTGAAAATAATCATATCATTCTTAACTTTCTCATCATGTTCTTAATATGTGAGATTTAAAACAATTTATATAAAATTGTATACTCAACATATTAACTAAAACTTTATCAAATTGTTCATCACTTATGAGAATTGTTCATAATAATCTCATTAATAATCATCTCTACTTATCACATTTTCTCATTAACTTTTCTCATGATATAATATAGCATACTTAATATAATCTTTACTAAATTGTATACTCCATATATGATATCAAAACTCCATCATATGACTCACCATTCATATGAAAATTACTCATTATTCATATGAAAATTACTCATCATTCATATGAAAATTACTCATGAACATCTCATTTTAACAACTTAACTTTATTATGACTATTCTTGCACATATATATACTTATCTTTACGTATATGCTTTCTTATCTTCATAACTTATTCATTTCTCATCTTTAACTTTTGAAACTTAACAGTCATATCTCATCTTATCACTAAACATATGCTCAAAATTTCATAATCTTATCATGCATATTCATCAAGTTATGAAAACTTTAACTTTAATAGTGAACATAATCTTTATCTTGCATGTTCATCTTCATATATTCATAACTCAAGTTATACTTTACTAAATCTCTTAATTCTTGTTCTCATGTACTCCTCTTTTACATAAGAATCATTCATTTAAATCATATAATTCCAGTTTATTCATATATTTATCATCATCTTATCAAATTCAAGCATGTACATCATATAATTGATCTTGAATATATTTAACTCTTTATATTAATAGAATCAATTATAAACTTAACTTCTTTATCATGTTTATACATACTTATAAACATGTAAACTTAACATCAAAACATAAACTTAAACATTTACTTTAAGATAAGTGAGTTACCTCATCTTCTTGTCAAAGTAAAAACTTCATTCTTTACTTCATCTTCTGTACTTCTCCAAAGTTTCTCCCACTCATTCTCTCTTTCACTTTTATTTAACTTTGGAACTTTATTTTGGTGTGAAAAACTCTGAATTTTAGACCTCTATTTATAGGCACAATTTGCAAGACATCATAATTGAGTGAAGAAATTAACAAAGTAAACAATACAAACTTGTAAAAATAAATATAGATAATAAATAGTATTCTTAACTTGTAAACTTCTCCAACCCATAGTCAATGCTTAGAAAGGCCCCTCTTCTAATCCTAATCTGATCTCAATGATTAAATTCGAGATTTAGTGAAAATTCTCCAATTTACGGAACCAAATTCTGACTTAAAATGAACAGTTACCGTAAAATCGAAAATTCTTACTATTTTCGAATTTCCTTCTTTTCTTTTGGCATTTTTCCTTTTTATGCTAAAAAATTTTTCTTGTCTTGTAGTCTACTAAAAAATAGAGAGTAAATAATTTAATTTATTTCTTGGAACTGAAATCGGACATAAATTCCGACTACAATCGAAAACCGAAAAAAACGAAAATTCTAAAAATTTCATATTTCTCTCTAATAATTTAAATAGACTAAAATGTCTAAATAAATTTCTCACTTATTTGAACATTTATAACTTAAATGTTCATGGATACTTAATCGAACTCGAGACCTAACTTGTCTCGACTCATTATTCTTTTTCTTTCTCATTCAAACTATAAATGGCCAAATTTACATCATTTAGCTAAATAAAATGGAATGTTACTTGAACTTGAATAACTTATTTCACTTCAATAAACATTAATGTGTAATTAATCCTTATAACTTGATCAATACTCAAAACTAAGCTAGGCTCGAGAATCATTTGTTCGGTAATAATCTTAACTCGTAACCGAACATGCTTTGTTCCGTTCACGACTTATCTTGAATGAGTAATCAAAATATACTCGATTTTTATTATTTGTCATCTTATTATAATTAATCCCATCTTATAAATCCAATTATAAAAATAAACAGACCAGAATTAATTAATTAATGAACTAGCTCGATTAAATAAAATTTAACCGAGAATACTTTCAACTTGAACTTTTAACTGAATAACTTAATAACTGAGCTCGAAACTAGGAACGAGCATTATTAATAAAAGTAATTAGTTCAAACTTAGAACTAAAATAATTATTTTTATTAATTACTAAATGGGATATTACAAAAAGAATGAAGAAACTTGGTTCATCAAGGAATTCATTTCTGAACATTCTTGTCCATCTACCTTTTAGGTCAGAAATGTTATATACCTCTTAACATTCAGTTAAATGATTATAAAACAAATATTGGTAGTTAATTTTTTTCCTAACACTTAAATATGGTACTTAATATTTTTTTAACACTTAAATATGGTAGTTAATTTTTTATTCACACTTATATATGGTAGTTATTTTTGTTCATCTACCTTGCAGGTGAAAAATGTGAAGTCCTCTTGGTTGTGTGACAGATACTTAAAGGACTTTAAGGCAGACCCCAAGAGAAGTGTAAAAGGTTTCAGGACAAGCACCATTGAAGAGCTAAGGTGTCACATTTCTAAGGATCAAGCATATAGAACTAAAAGAAGAGCACTCAAAATTCTGGAAGGCTCTGCAGAAGGGCAATATTAAGGGCAATATTCTAAGCTGTGGGATTATTCTGAGGAACTTAGAAGATCAAACCCTGGGTCTACTATCATTTTAGGTACTGATTCTGATGAAAATGGAAATTCTAGGTTCAATAGATTGTACATTTGTTTTGCTGCAATGAAGAAAGGGTATAGAGATGGGTGCAGACCAATAATGGGGATTGATGGATGTCATTTGAAGGGCCCACACAAAGGTATATTGTTGGTTACAGTGGGTGTTGATCCCAATAATAAGTGGTTCCCATTTTCTTATGCTGTGGTCAGTAGTGAGTGCACAGAGACATGGTCATGGTTCTTGACTATTATGAAGAATGATTTAGCCGTGACTGACACCAGTGGTTTCACCCTAATGTCTGACAAACAGAAGGGGATCATTCAAGCTGCAGCTCAAATATTCCCTCAGTCTGATCACAGATTTTGTGTCAGGCATCTTTGCAATAACTTCAAAACAGCCGATTTTAGGGGTTTGGCATTCACAAATGCCTTATGGGCTGCTGCAATGTCCACAACCAAGTCAGGATTCACAAATAGAATGGCAGAGCTTAAGGAGATGAACCCAGAAGCATGGAAATGGCTCTCTGATAAACCACCAGAGCAGTGGTCTAAATCACATTTCAAAGAAGTTCCCAAATGTGATATGTTATTGAATAACTGTTGTGAGACCTTTAACTCTTGTATTTTGGAGGCCAGAGAGGAACCTATTATCACAATGCTAGAGTGGATTAGAGAATACCTAATGAAGAGAATGCAAGAGAATAGAGATAGGGCTGCAAAAAAGTGGAAGAATAAATTGTGTCCAAGAATAATGGAGCTTCTTGAGCTACACAATAAGGGAGTGGCTGATTGCATACCAGTGAAGGCTGATGACATACACTTTGAGATAAAGTGTAACAATGGTGCACAATACTCTGTCAACTTAAAGGATGGAGTTTGTTCATGTAGGTCTTGGGAATTGTCTGGAATTCCATGCAGCCATGCTTTGAGTGCCATCCATTTTCAGAGAGGTAATGTTGAGGACTATGTAGATGAATGCTACATAGTGTCCAAGTATATGGTTGCTTATGAGAACACTTTGTATCCCATTAATGGCACTGAACTTTGGGAGGATAACCATTTCATACCACCACTGCCACCAAATTTTGGAAGGGGTGCAGGGAGACCTTCTAAGGCAAGGAGAAGGGAGAGTGATGAGATAGTTGGGAAAAATAAGAAGAAAAAAGGAACTTCAGCTCCTACAAAAGTGAAGAGGCAACAGACAAAGGTGAACTGCAGCAGATGTGGTGGAGAAGGCCATAATGCAGCCACATGTTCATCTAACCCTAACCAACCTCCACCAGTACAGAAGATGCAGAAGATGCAGATAATTAATTTAAATGTACATACTGCTACTGTGTGTTTTAATTTCAGTTAAATGTGGGTGCAATTAACTACTACTGTGTGTTTTAAATATATATACTGCTACTTTGTGTTTTATAATCATTTAACTGTGGGTGAAATTACTAAGTTATTTTGATGTGTGTTTTAATTTCAGGTAAGAAGAAACAGTGGTCCATCCCTTAGAAACCTAGCAAGTACTGTGAACCCAACTTTGTTTCCACCATTGTCAAATCATGAAGATGAAAGTATGGTGATGGAAGAAATTCCTACACAACAGTCCCAGACACCTTTGATGGCCACAATGCAGAGATCAACTCCTGGACCATCCATGTATGAGCAGTTAGTCAGGGGAAACCCAGTGCAGCCTACAAGAGCCAGACATGGAGTTCAAATCAGAGAGCCTCCTACATTTACTGGAGAGAGACCTATTTTTTCTGTGGAAGCAGCATTACATTAGCTCATGAAAATGTTGTGGTTGATAAGGGGAAAAAGTACTTGGTACTTAACAAAAAAGGTCATGGCAATGACAAGTAATTTGTGTCTGTTGAACTAGGTTGATAATGGGCTGTTAGGAAATTTTTTACTGGTTTGTTATGGATAATATTAGAACTCTGAACTGCGTAAGGGATCTTTTGAACTTTGGATTTGCTTAGATCTTTTGTACTGGTTGATAATGGGCTGATTTGGTTGGTAGTTTTTGTGGATTTTGTAATGGATTTGTTATGGTTTTTGATATGGGTTCTAAGGAATTATTATGATCTTGATAGATATTTGTTGGATTTGGTATGCACTGTGTAGATTGTTATGGATTATAAGGGGTTTTGTGTTGGATTTGTTGGATTTTGTGTTGGATTTGGTAATGAATTTGTTATGATCTTTATGCTCATACAATTTGTGTGCACATTTTTGTGCAACATGTATTTCAGGGAAAGCTGCAGCTAAAACTATAAAAAATGGTCAACAGCCTACAAATATGCCACAAACTAACATTTGTTATGCCATTACAAGATCAAGTTACATCCAAATACATGAATGTCAACAACATTACAAATATGAATCAACCTAACATCAATTATTCACCAAACTCCAAACTCCAAATTATCAATAATGCTACTAACATCCTTAGAAGTCTTGTTTTTTTGGCACTCTCATACTTCAATTTCAGAATTTCTGCCTTCAGTTTCTTGTTTTCTTCTTCAAACTCAAAATTGAGTTTCTTCAACTTCTTGTTTTTTTCTTCAAATTGAAAATTGAGTTTCTTCAATTTCTTGTTTTCTTCTTCAAACTTCAGAACCTCGAATTTTTCAATGTCAGCACTCTTACTTGATTCTTCCATTTCATTCAATCTCCTGAGCAACCCAGGAATTATTTGTTGAGCACGGGCACAAAGAGGAGGATCGACCCATCCAAAATACTTGCATCCTCCTTCCTGAATTCCACCAAAAATAAAATAAATAAATAAAAACAAAAATCAAATTCAATTACAAAGCACTTATTCATCTAAAACTCTCATATATTGTACGACTTACAGGCCAATGGAGGCACGAGAAATATCTTCTTCCACAATTTGGAGTTTTCCACGAGGTGCGAATTTCAACTTGCAACCCACAACGGCAATTTGGATTATCTGTGTTGTAAGACATCTTGTTAGAGCTTCACTCTTAAGTCGAATTTCTTGAAGGTTGTACCGAACAAGAAGGCTCTCGAAATCTAGGGGTTTTGCTCGAATATTGGGGCTTTTCTTTTTTGTTCGAATTTTTGCCGATTTTTGTGTGAAAAATGAAGGAGCACACGCGTGGATGTTGTATTTATAGACGATATAGCTGAGGTGGATTAATTCGTCCACGTGCAGTCCACGCTGGCATGTTTTGTGACCTCAGGCGGAGTTCCGATGAGTTTGGCCGGATTTGGGTAGAAAGACCGATTTTTTAAAACGTTTTGGCTATTATTGCCAAAGTCGAAAGATGGTGGGTATAAATGCCAACTCATCTAAGTTACTGGCTAGTTTGTGCAATTTGGCAAGATGGGAGAGAGGGGCATGTAGTATATATATAGGAGGAGGCCTACAATCCTATTCCTACTAATATTCCCCATGTTCTAACTTAACTTACTGTCCAAGTCAAACATCACAAATTGGACTCTTTAATATTAGAACATTAATAATCCATTAAATACATATTCACCTTAATTAGGTTTGACTACTAATTCAATTAGGTCCATAATAATAGAATAATATATAAAATATTATTACATTCTCCCACTTGGACCATATAAGTGTCGAAACTCAAAGAACTACTTTAAGCGCGCACCTTTCATCAAACTTATAATTGAATACATATATCAATAAGTTTAAAATCGAACTAGAAATTAACCGAGTCATGGCGGTCACAAGTCTTCGAGCGACATGATCCCTTCCATGTACCACAAATCATTTCTAATTCAACTTTGCTTTAATATGGAACAAACTATTCGTACCATAACCATAAGTCATCCAACTTTTATATATATACTATAAAATCAACTATCCATAATGGTGATATTGTATGTGAAGAATCAAACATCTTTAATTGAATTCAATAAGTGTCAAAATCATTAATTGAGCAATTTCATTCAGTATCGGTCAGTCCAACAAGGCCCTATTCGTTATTCCCAACTTTCTTTATATGCCTTACAAAGGCTATAGGGAATAACCCTTTTAATGGATCCGCCTTCATGCAAGTAGTACTAGAATGCTCAAATGACACTTTAGTTCTTCACTTCTACTTTTACGACCAAGTATTTCAATTTTATGTGATTTACACCCTTTGAATACTTGTCATTCCTTGAAATATTATTGCTACGATACTGCGATAATTCTTAGCGGCTTAGACCAGACGACATTTCCAAGTCCTAAGATAAAGCACCGTAGCCCTAAATTTGACTTGTGGCCTCAAAGCATACCACAAACTCAACCCTACACCGTGGAAGTCGCGATGATGGACTTTTGTTCCACCTTTCCATAATTTTGCTCCTTTAGACATTATGAGCAAAAGTCTAAATCCAAGTATCCAATTATAACAAAATAATTTGGATCTTCTTTAAGTTAGCATGTGTTCTTTAATGCCTTGTAAGTACTTTAAAAATTTCTTTGCAGCATAATCATTTAAAATCATTTTTATAGTTGTTTAACGTACCAACAACAAATATATTATCAAACCTAGTACAGGTTCGTCTCGCTTAAGACTCCTAATAGTTTATATCTAAGGAATTTCCTCCATCACTTTTCATTCCATTTCACCTTTCGAACATTTATTTTAGACTAAATGTGTCCCTTTTATAAATTGGAATTATACGGAACAACCATCCATTATCTCTCAAATAAAACTTTTATGGGATAAACTTTTAGTCCTTGTGATCTATTCCAGAATATTTCTATTCCAATTAGCAAGGACGTTTCATCCACATCCTTTATTTCATAACTTTTTAGAGAGATAATACTTTACTTCGTGCAACATGTCCACATTATTAGCAACTATAAATATGTCATCGACATATGGAACTAAAATAACAGATCTGCTCCCACTGACCTTAATGTAGATACACCCATCTACGGTATTCTCTACAAAACCATAAGCAGTGATGGTATCATTAAACTTACGATACCATGGACGAGACTCTTATTTTAGTCCATAGATCGATCTATTCAATTTACACACTAATGTTTCATTTCTTGTGATCTAAAAAATTTTTAATTAGTTCATGTAGATCTCCTTTTAAGTTTATCATTTACAAGGTGACCTTTATATCCATTTGATAAAGCTCAAAATCATACAGAGCCACCATTACTATTACAATTTATTAAGTAATCTTTCTCGAAACGGAGAGAGTATTTCCTTGTAGTCAATGCCTTCCTTTTGGGTGTAACCTTTAGAAACAAGTCTAATTTTATATCTTTCGATATTACCTTTAGAGTCGTGTTTGGTTTCAAAATAACCCATTTACACACAACTCTTTTAGACCCTTCAGGTAAATCTATTGAACTAAAGACTTTATTTTCATCCATTGACTTTAATTATTCTTTCATGGCATTGATAAACTTTTCCAGAATTTTAACTTTTCATGGCTTGTCATTCATCAACCATAGGTTGTTCTATAATTTCTTAATTGCTTGTGATGATTCATTATCAAGTGAGTTTGAATCATTTTGTTATTCATCTAAGTTACATGACGATACTGTTGTTGGGTTCGCAATACTGTACGGATTAAAATCGCAGCGGAAATTATACAATATAATTATCGGCATCTTTTAAAATCACGTAAAAATACGAATTTTGATTTGTAGAGAATTTCGAAAATTACCTTTAATTTTCTTCAAATAGCGACGATGAAGAGGAAATCAATTCCCGGTTATGTGGCTATCACCGTCTTCTTACTCCTTAAGGGATCCAAGTGTCTCCCCTCTAATCGAGTCCACCTTTTAGATTCCGACTCCAAAAACAATTTCTTCGCTAGTAGAAATTTTTCGGTATTCAATCGGTATTAGAAATTAGAGAGAGGAGATTTTTTTTTTTATTTATTTATTTGAAATTGCCGAATATAAATGCTGGGAAACTTTTTCCCTTTCAGCAATTTCTCAACATGGGAGATCATATTGTATCTCATCTTTGTACATCTCATGTATATTTATTTTTCTTTCACAAAAATGAATGTCACACACACTACTCAAAATGGAGAGATTGGTTCCTTTATATAATGTGCTCACACACAAACCAAAACCAAACATACATATATGTCATCACCATCCATTTTAATTAATGAAGATTAGATGGCATCTTCATCTTAATTTATTATGGAATCTTGTTTTTTTCTTATGACAAAAGCATATGTATGTGTTAATTGATAGTTGTTGGAATATATAACAACTCTCATCTACCATATTAAATAATAATAACAATTATTATTTATTTAATTTTAAGTTTAATCTTTAATCTAAATTAAAGATTAATTAAATATAATGACACATAATTTATGAAACTAACTTTCAAAATTAATTGGTCAAAATATTATCTCCCATATAAAATAAAATCTCATTTCTCATGTAGGCTTTTAATATATAATCATATTAATATTTGGATTTGAATTTTAAAGTCCAACTTTAAAATCCAAAATTAATTTAGTAATTCAAATAATTACTTAATTAATATCCAAAGCCTAATTAATCAATTCAATTGATTAATTTATTATATTCTTTTAATTGACATCTAATCAAATTAGATTTAATTAAATAATCAAATTATTTAATTAAATCTTGTCAATTAATCCAACTATTGGAAATACCAATTTCAAAATTGCCATCATCCAAAATTTGGTGTGACCCTTTTAGGTTCACGATTAATACTAGTAGTGGGTTTACAACTCGTTTGTAATTTAAAATAAATCTAATTAATTTATATTCTTGAAATTAACTCCTTAATTTCAAGAACCCACAAATCATGTTAACACCTAGCAAGTAGCATGATTATCTAATATTAAGTGAAATAGTTAGTAAACCTTTTCAATTGCAAGTGCATACATGTAAAATCCTTTCGACAACTAATTTCCCGATTAAATCTTGGGCATGGATTTATAAGTCGAAACCCAATTGATTTAATAACTATGAATTCATTTCAAGTTTAGTGATTCGTTTATGAATCCATATTCATCCTGCCTTGGCCAAGGTCTTTGAATCACAAACTATGAAAAACATAGGAAATTCACTTATCCACATAAGTGTCGAATTCTTTGTTGGTCACAGATAAACCTCCATACATATTAATACAGTACCCAAAATATCTCTTTTATGATTGTCCAGCAATCAAAGGATAAATTAAAGTAAAGCACAACATGCACAAGATTACTATCGTGCCTCAAGTCAGAGGATCAGTCATGTACTATTGCAACATGAAATTCTTATTCGACAGTTAAAACTTCCAGTTAAGAATTTTCATCGGGTCATGTTCAGTGAACTTGTTCTCTAACAAGCACCCGCATATATGCATTCGCGTCCACACGCTAATGTTGATGGAATGCAACATTCTCATCCGATGAGCATACATCATATGCACAAGTCTTACCGGGTTATTCGATGTTCTATCTCGAAACACCCATCGACTTGGAACTTATTTAAGATCACAGCTTTAAAGACATGTTCCATGATTGCCATCAAATGCGCAACCATGCCTTATAGCTAATAATGATCTAAGGACTTTATCATATGTGCAAATATATGATAAATGCAAATACATAAGATAAAGCTATGCTTCAAAATAATATAATTTCCAATAAATTGTCTTTATAAGTAGAAATATATCCAATCAGATTGGAACACCGGGCATTCTACTCTAACAACTGTAACTAAAAGAATAACAACCATTGACGGACACTCGGGTCTAGACTGTTCAACCTGAGTTTCTTTAACATCCAAACTTTGCAGTTTCAAACTCCCACTGATTTGAACATTTTCAATGAATCGAGCATTGCCGGAATCAACTATTCTCGCACTATGGTTAGGAGAGTAGAACCTATATCCTTTAGACTTTTCCGGATAGCCAATGAAAAAACCACTGACTGTCCTAGGATCAAGTTTCTTTTCATGTGGATTATATACTTTTACTTCTGTTTGACACCCCCAAACATGATGATGCATCCAATCCAACTAGGTTTCCTACCCTTCCATAGTTCATAAGGTGTCTTAGGAACTGCCATACTAGGAACTCTGTTTATCCAATATGCAGTAATCTTTAATACATGCATCCACATAAAAGACGTTAATGTTCAATTACTCAACCTACCTCTAACCATATTCTTTAAGTACGGTTTATCCTCTCAGCAACACCATTATGTTGAAGAGTCTCAATTATAGTGTATTACACACAAATATTTCAAGTCT
Organism: Striga asiatica; assembly: GCA_008636005.1. Taxonomy (NCBI): domain Eukaryota; kingdom Viridiplantae; phylum Streptophyta; class Magnoliopsida; order Lamiales; family Orobanchaceae; genus Striga; species Striga asiatica. The sequence goes on along the minus strand of BKCP01005960.1, from coordinate 2,262,546 downwards.
CAAGAAACTTTGCAAATGGACTAGGATATTATCCTCTTTCATTGAACTTATAATAATATTCACCAATCTAAGGAGATCTCACAACTTTTACTTATTTATCTAACTATCTTTCCATCTCATCATTGTATATTTTTGGATAGTCCAATGATTGAGTCATTTAATGTAGTAGATAAATATAACCATAACGTGAGAAATCGTTTATAATGGTGATTAAATACTTTACATCACCCCATGAAGGGATGTTGAATAGACCACAAAAATTAGTGTACATAAGTTATAAGATTTTAATGCTTCTCCTGGCAGATCTCTTTAATGTATGCTAGTTTGCTTTTCTTTAATTCATTTTATATATACATCTTGATCACTAAAATCCAAATGAGAAATGGTTTCATTATTCACTATTCTCAAAACTTTTCTTTCGACCATAATCTTTAATGCCATAAGAGAGTAGAATTTTAATTATGTGCACTATGTTTAACCTCAAAATAAATATGAGATGCATAAGTAGTTGCACAGAACCAAGCCACCAAGTATTATTGGGAATCTTTAATAAATTTGATTCACAACATATAAAAAATTAATGTATGTCTTTCTTTTTGAATCAAGATTTTATTTCGGGCAATCTTTCCTAAGGTGGCCTAGCTTTTTACAAAACTAACACCTTATTTATTTAATGATTGGACCTACAAAAACTTTAAGTAAGTCAGTCTCCTTTTGTTTGCCTTTATTTCCCATTTTATCTTACTATTATTGGCTCCCACATGAGATATAAAATGAATCGACTCTTCTTTCATCTCATTTATTCCCACCTCTTCCTGCACCAGCATAGCCTTAATTTCCTTGCAGTCCTAGTTATCTTTAATGGTGTTATAGTTCACCTAGGATTGGCCAAACTCGACAGGTAAGGAGTTCATGATGAATAAGACCATAAATGAGTCTATCACATTCATTCTCATGTTTGCAAATTTAGCTTATATGTGGAACACATGGATCACGAAATCATGGATGGAGCGGAATCAGATGAACTTTTATAGTGGAGAGTACATTAATGAAACTTTTCACAATAAACTTTTCCCACAATTTTAAATGGAGATAATTCCTTGATTTTTATTTAGGAATTCCTTTGTATTATTAGCCTTAATGTTATCCGCCTTGATTAACTTCATAAAATTCAAACACAACCTATTTGATCGCTCACATGCCCTACGAAGAGTTACCTCAACTTCGGAGCTCTCATCAGTAATGGTTGTGGGAGCTTCATTAGTAATTAGAGTCATATCCTAACTGAAAATGGATATGATTAGACCATTCATTGAAGTGCTAATTGAATTTTTCAACTATAATACTGTACGGATAACCAAATTTTTAAGCGATGCAAACTTTAATACATGCTAATAGTTAAGCTTTGAGAGACAATTAATGGATTCATAAATCTTTTGAATTATATATTTAAATATACCTTTGGGCAAATACTTAAATATATAATATACTTGATTGATGCCTAAGTGGAAAGATCTTTAATAGAAATTACAAGAATTGTGATCAACTAGTGGTTATCTTTGGACAAACACATTAATTAACCTAACTATAATTTCTCTTTTAGTGTCATATATTACAAACCATGGCCCGCCTTTGGGTGTCCTCCTAGTTTATAATCTATAACATCAATTATTCAAATATTATAATATTATGGTACATTAATAAGACATCGTCTTGTATTTGAATAATTGATACTTTTATCTAATTTAATTATCTATTCCATAAATTATACTAGGCCACTTTGGTGACTAACTAGTTTTCTTACATAGATAATATAATTAGAAAATAATTTATTTTAAGGATATTTCATCTAATTTAATTATCTATTCCATAAATTAAACTAGGCCACTTTGGTGACTAACTAGTTTCTTTACATAGATAATATAATTAGAAAATTAATTTTATTTGAAATATATTTTATGAGATTAAAAACTATAATTAATCTCGATCAAGCTATACAGGAAATTAAAAACTATAATTAATCTCGATCAAGCTATACAGGAAACTCCATTATAGTTCATCTCAAATAAATAAAATGAACTAAGTTATAGGACAAAAGCATTCAGCAGCCTTAATCAATCTCCTTAATCAATCTCCGAAGAAAACATTTTATACGGAATTGGAAGCTTAATCTCAAAACAATTATTGCTAAACAAATAATTTGGAATAAACCTCCAATGGCAATCCAAGAATATAATATATGTCCAGAAAGAACACTTGCGGCTATACGCTGAGCAAATAAATCATGCCGCATATAGGAGATCTAAGTCATTTCAATTGAATTTTAAGCACTCAAAGAATCCATTTATTTGTGCCAAATAAAACATATGAAGAATCCATTATTTGCGCCGAGCCGCAAGAATCCATTATTTGCGAAGATAATTCAACACAATGAATTTAATATTCACGGCAAGAGAATGACATGAGAATTTCTTATAACTATTTCAAATAATATGACTGCAACCTTTAATTGGCAAAATAATTAAGCAAAAACACATGCTCTGATACCACATGTAAGAAATTTAATGGGTATATTCATAACTATCAGGCGGAATTGAATAAACCCTAAGCATGTAATTCTATCCGTTCATAGAATATGGATCTTTGCATTAATTAAATTGCACATAGAACTTACAAGAATCCATAAGTCCTTCCCTGGCACATAGAACTTACAAGAATCCATAAGTCCTTCCCTGTTTTCTTGTATGTCTGATCTTGCAGTCTGTCAATCCCGATCTCCAATCCCTTCAATCCCGACCTCCAATCCCAAGCCGTACGCCAATCGTGTGTTTATGTTCTCTCTCCCGCTTCTCTCGTCTTTCAATAAATGCGTATGAGATGAGAGAGAGGCATGTAGTATATATATATATATATATATATATATATAGGAGGAAGCCTACAATCCTATTCCTACTAACATTCCCTATGTTCTAACCTAACTTAGTGTCCAAGTCAAACATCACAAATTGGACTCTTTAGTATTAGAACATTAATAATCCATTAAATACATATTCACCTTAATTAAGTTTGACTACTAATTCAATTAGGTCCAATTAATTTATATGGTCCATAATAATAGAATAATATATAAAATATTATTACATTTTTAACTATATTTATTTTACATCTATGTTGTATATATAAAATCAAATATAATTATATAGATAAAAAAAATATAATCATCAACCTATCCTAATTTGGAAATAATAAAATCATTACCAATCAGTTAAATAAATTTATGTAAAATCTTATACGACATGTTATAACGTTGCATCATGTAATTATTGTGAGTGTCATTTTTAAAAATATAAATATTATTATTATTTTAAAAAAAAATTATGCATATTGTGTTTTAATTAATATTTGTATATTATACGGATTAGTTAAACAACTCCTGTATAAGGTTACTTGGGAAATTAACTCCCTTCCTTCATTTATTTAATTTATGTATTTTGATGACCCTTTTCCATTAATATTTGCTGCTCATGATTTGACCTTGATTTCACGACGGGAGCCAAGCTTTGAATTGTTTATTTTTCACTTTTGCTTGATAGAATATGAGGTTGACTCGAGTTATGATAATTAGCAATACGTAATATGAATAGATAGACATAGACCAATCTACTCAAATTCGATCCGAAGTTGTTTATGTTCAGGTCATCTCTAAGCTTGAACCAATTAATAACAGTATTAAGCTAAACACAAAACTATTAGCCTAACAATCTTTTAATGAGTTGAAACTTTCTATATTTGGTCGACTCCATTTATACCCAGAAATGTAATTTGTGCGAATAAGAGAAAAAAAAGTGTATTTATATATATTCCATAACATTAGTAAATGCCATATAATCCAATAATTGCCACTAATCTGCTAAGCTTTGACACACTGTAACATCATTAGTACTATTAGTGTCGGTACCCAAAACAAGTAAAAATGATTAATTTGCTCTTATGGATGATTGATTGGTATATAACTGGTTCAATAATTAATGTTGCATAAACTTTCAGTATTCAGCTTGTCCGGTTTTGTTATGAAGCCAACAGTTGGCTCTATAGTGGAACCAATCTTCTATATACAACAAATAAACTTACCATATTAATAAAATTATATTAGTGTTATTTAAGTAATCAGAATATATGATAATTTTATTTGTTGTATATAGAAGGTTGGCTCCACTATGAAGTCAACTATTGGCTTCATAGCAAAACCGTCAACTTGTCACTACTTTAGAAAAAAAAAAATGTCACTTTATTATTAGGGATTCATACCATCTTTACTAACTTATTTTAATCTTGATCAAATAAAAGATCGTGTTGATCATGAATGTTTCCAGTTTATATTGTTGGGCTCAGATGCGCAAATGCGGAAGTTGTTAATTAAAACACCAACGTGAAATGGTGAATAATAATAATAATCTCAGCAACTCAAGAATTACAAAAGAAAATCTCTTACAATAAAACAGGAATAATTCTTTTCTGATGTGGAAGATCAGATTAAACTGCAACCACAGAGCATACTAAGAATATTTTAAATAAATAAAATATGCAAGAAATAAGACCCAAGATTTAACGTGGAAAAACCTCCAACTAGAGGAAAAAAATCACGGGACAACCTCCGAACAATTCCACTATATTTTCAAGATAATTACAATATCTTTTCACACTCCCCTACACTAGAAATGTAAAATATAGTGACCCAGTTAGACCCCACTCCTATTCAAGTATTACAAACAAGGAGTAATAGAGATGATACCCGACCCAGTGTATTTTTCCCACACTCACAGGATTTACTCAAACACTCTATTTTTCTCTCACTGAAAAATAATACTCACAAGAAATATTATTCTTGTTATCTTGCTTTCTTTTTTCTCTGGCTTGGTGTGTTTTTCTGCTCTCGGTATGGTGCTATTTATAGGGAAAACTTTGTTGTTCAAATTTAATGAGAAAGCTGTGTCCACTGACGGATAAATATACATTTAATTCTTAATGCCCAAAAGTCAAAAAATGACAGCCCATAGCAGCCACATATTTCGGCACATTTAATGATAAAGCTGCTGAGGACTTTGGCTGGATACAGACATATATAGTTGTTAATTAATTATAAAAGAAAAAAAACAATGTTCACTCCATAAATGTAGTTGTTCTGTGTTTATTATTGTGTGTAGTTTTACCTTGATATACATACGCTTCATCAATGATTTGATGTTTGACGGATAATTATATCAATTGGCAAATGCTAACTGGGCAAATTGTGTCATATTCATATTTTAAGAGAGCATAAAAAGATTTACGTTAACCAATATACCACTTTACCTTTATTAGCTAAGATAGCTTATCAACTATAAATGACTAGAGGCTATTTAGTTTTTTCTGCAATTTCGTAGTATATCACCGATATAAACTATAAAGGACATGTGTAGACTAGTATGCTTTTAATCAGCCTGTCGGTGCCTAATAATCCCTTTCTATTCGGTACTAACCTTCACTTTGTCTTGTTAATGACAAAGAAAATGACATGATAATTATTGGTAACCTCTATGAAGGTGCTTGGGTCAATAATTAATGGTGCTTTATTTAAATATTAAATAAATAAAAAAATCAGTGAGTACGTAGGATCAATCCTGCTTTAATATTAATATGTTAGTAATGACTATGAGTCTCTCTTGGGAACCGGAATAGAAACGGAGGAAGTTGATCCAATAATACTTCAATCGGGACCGTGTGTTGGAGTCGACGACTGTAGGGCTCTTACTACCCCGGTCACTGAGGATGAGATCAAGAACGCACTCAGAGACATTGATGGTGGTAAGTCCCCGGGACCGGACGGCTATACATCTACTTTCTTTTTTAAAAATTGGTCCATAGTTGGGGCCGATGTCATAGCGGCTATACAAGAGTTCTTTCGCACTGGCATGCTTCTTAAGCAATGGAACCATACAGCCCTCACGCTTATCCCGAAATCCTCACACTCTTCGCAAGTCACGGACTTTCGGCCTATTGCGTGTTGCAACACGATTTACAAAATATGTTCCAAAATCCTAGCTAATCGAGTTAGAGTTGTCCTAGGCTCAATCATTGACGAGGCTCAAGCTGCCTTTGTGAAAGGGAGGAGCATTACGGACAACATTTACCTCATGCAACAATTGCTTCGTCACTACTCTAGGAAATGGATCTCCCCGAGGTGTATTATCAAAATCGACCTCCGCAAAGCGTTCGACTCAATTTCTTGGTCCTACTTGAAGCAAGTGCTTGATGGACTCGGCTTCCCTCCGGTCTTTTCGAGGTGGGTCTTGGAATGCGTCACCACTCCTTCTTACTCACTATCTATTAACGGGAGCCTCAAAGGTTACTTCAGAGGAGCCCGTGGATTAAGGCAAGGTGACCCCTTATCAACGTTCCTTTTTGTGATTTGTATGGAGTACCTCACTAGGCTGATCAAGAACAGCACAGAGGTCGGCTCGAACTTCAAATACCATCCGATGTGCGAGAATTTAAAAATCTCGCACCTTGCCTTCGCCGATGACCTCATGATTATGTCTCGTGGAGACCCTCTTTCAATTCGAATGCTCATGGATTGTCTTAAGGACTTCGGAGCAAAGTCGGGTCTTGAAATGAATGTGCTAAAATCCAATATTTGTCTTGGTGGGATCAAGGATGATATAAGGGCTACAATCCTAACTGACACAAACTTGCGACACGACCCAATGCCCTTTCGATATCTTGGTGTCCCTCTGTCTTCGGACCGAATTACCGGAAGGCTTTTCGATGATATGATCGCACAAATTGAAGGGGCAGCTTAGTAGGTGGAATGGGCACACTCTCTCCTATGCCGGTAGATTGGAACTCCTACGCTCGGTAATACAAGGCATAGTGTGTTTTTGGATGGGGATCTTCCGCTTGCCCGGTATAGTTCAAACAAAAATCACCTAACTATGTAGAAGGTTCCTTTGGGGTTCGAAGAGTGCTCCAGTAGCTTGTGATATCTTATGTAAGCCGCGGTTGAAAGGTGGTTTGAGGCTTAGAGACTTGAATGCGTGGAACCAAGCGTTGCTCACCCGGACGCTTTAGAACATGCAAGCTAAGAAGGACACCTTGTGGCACAAATGGATTCATAATATCTATTTGAAGGGGAACTCCATTTGGGATTGGGAAATCAGACAGAATGAATCACCTCTCTTCAAAAGCCTCTTTGAGATCCGTCAAGTATTGTTGGAAAAGGCGGGGAGCGAGCGGGGTGCGGAAGCCCTTCTTAAAGGGTGGAAATATCGGGAAGGACAAGATGGGTCTAGCAAATGCTACGAATTCCTAAGACCAAGGAAAAACATGGTACCGTAGAATGGGGTCGTTTGGGACCCATGTAATACCCCTAAGCACTCCTTCATCCTATGGTTGGGGGTGCTAAATCGGCTCCGGACAAAAGACCATCTCGAGTTTCTCGAGGAAGATCCTATATGCACACTTTGTGGAGAGGCGAATGAATCTTCGAGCCACCTATTTTTCAAGTGTACCTTTAGCTTGGAGATTTGGGTGGAGATTCGTACTTGGATTAATCTCCGGCATAGACCATCCACACTAAAAGGAGCACTCAAATGGATCAAAAAGGAGGTGAGAGGGAGTGGATGGCAAACCAAGTTGAAGAAAGCGGCGCTTGCGGCTACTGTATACTTCATTTGGAATGCTAGGAATCGATTGGTGATTGAGAACGAATACCAAGGCCCGAGTCTTGTAATTCGCAAGGTAAAAACACATGTTTGCTACCTACCAGAATGTGCTTGTTGAATTCGAGAGGAGGTGTCTTGGGTCTTAAGAGGCATTTTGGGTACTTGATTATTGAGGTTGTGTGGTGGTCGGAAGACCTAGGAGATTGGTTGGTTGGAAAGGGAACGCACGGTTCTTGTACAATTTATGCTGCCCACACCGCAACTCGCGACTTCTCACCTGAAGCTGGCCATATTGCTCTGTTATTTCCGCGAGTCGTGACAATCAAGTCGCGAGTCGCGAGTACCAGTCGCAAGTCGCGACAAATTATCGCGAATCGCGACTTCCTGCACTCATTGCCCAGATTCTCGCAGTTTAAGTCGCGAGTCGCGACTATACACCTGTTGCTGCTCATTTTTCTATGTTTTGGTCGCGAGTCGCGACTAAACCTCGCGAGTCGCGACTTTTTGCACCTATGCGCCCAGATTCTCGCGATTAGATGAGTCGCGATATATACGTGGTCGCGAGTCGCGACCTTAGCCCTCATGCTACACCTATGTTTTCGGCTCGTTTGGACCCATGAAATTTTTGCACTATGTTTCTTGTAACATTAGAGTGACCAACTAACTTGTGGTTGTCTTTCCCTTGCGAATGAGGAACCGACTTGTGGTTGTCCATTACGTTTTTGTATGCCGTAGACCGGTAGACCAAAACAGTTTTGAAATACATATTTACATTTAACGATAAAAAAAGAAATATGTTAGTAATGAAACAATTTAGCCGCCAAATACTAATTTTTAATCTAATTGATATTCAGTTTCTATTTCCAAACTTCATCACCCTTGAGTTTTAAGAATTATTTATTTATTTTTTTAAAAAAAATAACTGGACAAAAAAAATAAATAAAAAAAATTAAAAAAAACGAATAGAAAAAAAATCAAAAGGACGTATTTTATAAATCTGTTTTTTTCCAAAAAATGAATTTTTGTAATCCGTTTTTCTTAGTAAAACGGATTCAATGTATTCGTTTTTCTAAAAATAATTTATTAACATTAATGTAATTAAGTTAATTAAAAACGTATTATTTTAATATGTTTTATAATTAAAATTATTTTTTTAATTATAAAACGGATTATTTATATACGTTTTTTAAATAAAATTAATTTTAAAAATATTAAAATTAAATTTTCCATAGAAAATAATTTTGGAAATATAAAACGGATTTGTCAAATCCGTTTTCTTTGTAAAATCAAATTTTCCCCCAAAAATTGATTTTGCCATAATTTTGACCTAATTTTGCCCTAATTCTTTATAAAACGGATTCATAGAATATGTTTTTCTCTGCAGAAAAATGCAAAATATTTTTTTTGATCCATTTCACAACCTGTTCAAGCAACTAATATGAATCAATTCGCCCAAAAGAATCCAACATACAGTATATAGAAAAAGTCAACCACAATAATTTATTCAAAACACAAATATCAGTATACAAAATGAAAAAAAAAATTAACAAATATGTTCATAAAATTCCCTGAATACAATACAAACTAATTCGGAGTGTATCGATTCGTAGGATTGCGCTGTAGTTGGTTGATCCGACGTTGTGGTCGTCGTGAAGAAGACGATGCTGCGGGCGTGACAGGTTCTTCTTCTTCTTGTTCTTCTTCAGCTCAGTAAATAATTTTTTTAAAAAATAACTAAATAAATAAAATAAAAAAAAAATATTTTTTGTTAAGTTAAAAATTTTTACCTTCTTCCTCTTCTGGAGGGCCGATGTCGGCAGCGGGTTGGCGGTCGCGTCGTCTTCTACCTCCACCAATGTTGGCAGCAGGTTGATGCCTCGCCCGGTGTGACTGCGTCCTCTGAGATCGGACGTAGCTCTCCTGCGATAGAACTTGGCTCGACCACGTCCCTTGTGCGACCTCTCCGCCTCCGACAGTCAGAGAACCGTATAGAAGGCTCTTGGCCTGTTGGAATGCCGCCAACATATCTGGATGGAGTGTATGATATAGGTGCTCCACGTTAGAGAACGTGTGATAAGCTCCATCCATGGCGGTAGCCTGAAAATTAAATTCAAAGTCAATTAGATTGAAACACAAACTAAAATAATAATAATAATAATAATAATAATAATAATAATAATAATAATAATAATAATAATAATAATAAACAGAAATATATATTACTTACATCGCACTTCCCCTGCTCAGCAAGTGGGTGAAAGCCTCTGTCCGGTTGGGCCACCGCGTACTTGGCAGGGTCACCGAGTAGTCTCACAGTGATACTGTGAAACCAATTAAGGTAACCCGCCTCAGGCTCAATGAATGGCTCCACTGCGAGGGCTGGGACAACATTTTCGTCTCTATGTTCGACCCAAGCATTCCCAAGCTCTCCGTGAAAGGTGACTCAATCAAAAACTGGCCTCCCAGTCATCCCCTGGCCTCGATGGTGTAACTGATATTCGGTCTCAGTCGTAATGATAGGAGGTTCGGGGGTGGACTGCCGGCACCCGAATTGACGGAGGACCCTATCAGGTAGGTGGAGTTCACGGACGTTCCAGTTGAAGATCCACCCTCTATACATCCAGAGGTGTGAACCTTCTGTACACTGGTCCGGGAGAGCATTATTTTGCAGGTACCACTAATAGGGTAGCCAATCAAACTGAAAAAAAAAAATATATAAAAAATAATTAATTAGGAATTGAGTTATAAAAAAAAAAGTTAAAACAAACAAGAAATAAAAATCATAATAATAATCTTACATCCGTCTCTGTAAGCCCTGTCAATTGATCCCGGGTGGTGGTTGTTCCCTTGCCCAGGTGTGTCGTACTCCTCTTTCCCACTCACCTTAAAAATCACAGTAAAGTAAAACAATTTGTAATCACAATATTTGATAGTTGAAATAATCTAAGTATTAAATATAAAAAAAAAATTATTACCTTCCATCTAAGGGACAACCAGCGACTCTCTCAAAGTTCGTATCCCTCATTCTTAGGCGAATATATACTATATTATATATTATATGTTATATACTATATATATTATATGTTATATACTATATACTATATACTATACTCTATATGTTATATGTTATATACTATATACTATATGTTATATGTTATATACTATATACTATATATTATGTGTTATATACTATATACTATATAATATATAATATATGTTAAATTATAATATATATGTATATACAATATATTATAAATACTACATACTATAAAAAATCTTAATGTTGAAGGATAAGAGTATAATTTGCGCAATAATATCAGCGATAGCCTAGCGCGGCCTAATGGTAACGAGGTGCCCCCAGAGATAACAGACACATTCGAACCGGGGTTCGAGTCTCGAATCTGGGATCCTTGTTACATTTTTTTTTTATAAAACGGATTCGTAGAATCCGTTTTTTAAATAAATATAACCACAATGTAGCCACAACAGCTGCCCCTTTTTGAAAACCTAATCGCTCAACCTCTCTCTGCAATTCGCCGCCGATAGCCTTCCCCGGCGACGGCGGGGCTTGGCCAGCGGTCGCCTCTGACCGCTCGTCCCGCCTCGATCGTCGTGTGCCCTGAATCGCTGCGACTCTGAATGGTCGCTACCCTCCATTTGATGGCGATGTGGAGTCTCGCGGAGCTGCTTCTCTGGTCGGAGGCTTGTCGGTGAGGGGTGGGGCTTTCTCAGCCTCCGGTGGCCTTCAATCGGTGATGGTAAGCACTTCTCCCTCTCTGCTCTGCTGGCTTTGGAGTCACTGTTGGTGGGTGCCGTTCTTCTCAGCGGAGCTTCCAACGGGTGGTGGTTGGCTGGAGTTATGCGGTGGTGCTCGGCGGTGTGTGGGTCCGAGGATGGGGGAGACCACCGACTGCTGCATCGTGGCGATCGGGGTGGATGACCCGTACCACCTACCCCCGCCCCGTTTCGGCTAGTGGTGTTAGGCGGAGGGAGACTGGAATCCTTACTTTCTTGAACTCGGCTAGTGGTGTTAGACGGGTTCGGGAGGTGAGGGTCGGGTTTGGTTGGTCGGGGTTCATTCGGTTGGTGGTTGATCGATTCTGGGATTGGTTTCGGTTTCGGCTTCGGCTACTGTATAGGCGGTTGCGCAGTTTCGGTAGTCGCTTCTCGGGCTGGGACTTTTCTTGTGTCGGTTGTCCTCTGTTGGTTCGGGCTAACTTGTTCGCTGGGGAAGGGCTGTTAGGTTTATTTTACTTTATTTTTGTTGTTGTCGTTTTAGTTTATCTTAGTAGGTCTGTTCTTCTGTTATTGTTTTTGTTTTGTTTGAGTGTTTTTGGTTTGGGCCGCTGGCCTCTGTGCGCCCAGGTGTCAAATTTATTACTCCGTGGGGGTCCGACACTCGGGTATTACTCCGTTGGGGGTCTTGTTTAGTTTTGTTGGTGTAGTTGGTTTAGTGTGGTTGTGTTTTTTGTTGTTTTAGTGTGTGTTGCCCGAGTATTACCCCGTTGGGGTCGGCTCTAGGCGATCTCTGGATCTGCCTCCCAGTTTTCTAAATATAACCAACAAAAAATGTTTTCAAATTAATAATTTATTTTTTAACAAACGTATTAAAAAAATCCGTTTTCTACTGGGGATGGAAAAAAATACAAGTTTTTTCTATTGTAACACCCAAAAAACCTATTCTAACAATTCAAAACAACAAAACAAATCGAAATACACAATCTAAACCAAAATAGCATCAAAACCAAAATTACAGTAAAGACCATCCAAACAATTCCAAACAAATCATCCAAACAAATTGAAATAATCCAACCAAATCCAAATGAACTCTCCAAACAAATCCGAATAAACACTAACAAATCTAGTTTCCCCACTCATCACGAAGTCTAGACCTGTCGGTGCGAGGATGTGAAGACGGACACTCATCCACAACATGATTCGGATCACCGCATCTAGTGCACTGTCCCCTATCCCTTCTGCGGCGTGCCCGACAATCCATTTGCATGCGATATCGTCTCGTTTGCACGCGACCGGGTCCAGGCTTCAAGATCATCCTCTCCCAGTGTGGTATCAATTTTCACTCGACCAGCGCCCATGTATCCGGATTACCAATCGGAGCAAAACTCCAATTGCTAAATTGAGCTACCCAGTTCTCCGTCCAAAAATACTCACTGTACAACAGTTTTGGGTTAGTCCCAACTGAACGACATACTGCTAACGCATGAGAGCATGGTTTCCTATGCGTGTGCCACTTCCGACAACTACAACGTTTTTGGTTGTAATCTACCTTATACCTGTAATAATTCCCCAGTGGTTTATATATATACAATATAAAAAAAATTGAATGGACAAAGAAGTAAAAAAAACATATAATTACTTGTTTTGCCCTCTTCCACTAGCCCCTAAACCAGTTTCCACTTCGTACATGGAGGTGTCGGCGTCCCTAACTCTCACACTATGAGTGGCAAATGTCTTCTCCAATTGCAAAAATGCGTTAAAGTGCTCCCTAGCAATGGGACTCCTGCATCTCGTGGACTTGTTTTGTTCCTGTTGAAACAAATCCAGAGTTTTATTAAATGTGGCGTCTACCAAAGCTCTGCACGGCAGGAACCTAACCCCTTTCAGGACGTTGTTGTAACTCTCCGACATATTTGTTGTCAATGTGCCCCATCTACGTCCTTGATCTTTAAATAGGGTCCACTTGTTCAAAGGAATTCGAAAAAAGTAATTGTGTGCTTCGGAACTCAAAACCAACAATCGTTGTTCTGTCTCTCGAAACTTTCGCTCCGACAACTGCGAACCCAATTCCCAACACCAAGTCCGAATTTTCTTACTCCTGAACTTAGTCACCAAGTTGCTTCGAAGGTGTCGAAGGCAAATCCGGTGATACGCAACGGGTTATTTCCAATCTGCTAATGATTCAATGGCACTGAGTAAGCCCGTATCCCTGTCAGAAAGAACGCAGATCTGTCTCTAGAAGACTACATATTGCCGCAGATTCCTAAGGAAAAATGACCAATTGTCCGTACTTTCTTCATCGACAAGCGCATACGCGACTGGCAATAGCCGCTTATTCGCAGTCTGTGCCGTGGCCATAAGCAATTTTCCCTTGTACGATCCACGCAAATGTGTGCCATCGACGCTAATAACCGGCGGGCACATTTGAAAAGTTTGAATGGCGGGACCAAACGCCCAAAATACAAATTTGAATTGTCTGTCTCGAAGTTGTCGCGCCATTTCCCCACCCTGCCATTCTCACTCTACAACTGTGGAGGGATTCGTTCTTTGAAGCGTGGCAAAATACCTACACATTACAAAATGGTTTCATAATAAATAGATAAACATGGCGACAGACATTAAATAAATATATTATATTTGTAATTAATTTTTGCTTACTGAGAGAGTTCTGCGAAGTTCGATCCCCAAGTGCCATAGACACTCTCGATGGCTTTTCTTCATCTTCCGTGCCATGCCTTCTTATACCTGACATCCACTTTCCAACACTGTTTCACATCAGCCTGGATCATGTCGACGCCGTACTCCAATATCTTTCGAATCTTATTACGAATGAGATTTGGAATCATTTGGGCGGTTACATTTCTGTGGTCATTTCTCTCGACCGGTTGCATACAAGTGTGTCTATCAGTCCATTCAGTTAGTTCCCACATTTCATGAACTCGTCTGGACTTAGTCACCCGAGCCTTCCACACACAAGGCGGATCTTCACTAGATCTGCAGACCACTTTGTATGACTTTTGATTTGAATCATTTACCCGAATCTCCCGCAACCTATCGACGTTCCAACCTATTAAAGCCATTTGGGCTTCTTGCTTGCTCCAAAAAACTATACCCAAACATATGGTCTCAATGTCGCCATTCCGGCGTGGAATAGCATGCTCGTCCTCATCTATCCTGGACGGCTCCCATTCACCCATCTCGCGGTATACGTGCCGACCACCACTAGGAAAGGGGTGTTCTTCTTCAATGAACTCGGCTTCACTCTCCTCATTCACCGATCTATCTAATTCGGTTTATGAGGTCTCGTCTGTGAAATCATCTTCACCGAGTGCGAACTCTTCGTCACTTTCTTCCCCGTCCTCACTTGCCCTTTCTCTAATTGGTGAGCTTGTCCCTTCTCCAAAATTACGTAGATGAGAAGTCGACGTGTCCTCATCCATTCCCCCGTAATAAGGAGTAAAATCCTCAAATTGTGTGACCGGTGTAATTGTCTCCAACGATTAATGCAAATACACAACGGACATAGAAGGAGATAAATAAATCCACTGAAGAGCATTATCGTTATCGAGTCTTCCGGCAGTCCACGAACCATCGAGTTGACGAAACATTAAAGTAATCGCTTGAATTGTCCAACCTTCTCCAAAACGACAATTTTCATTAATCATCTGTACCAACTGTTCATATGATATCCTCCCCATAATAACAAATGAACCATCCGGACTATCCATAAATGAAACAAAATCTCTTAATTGTTCCTTCGCACATCGCCAATACAAATTAACAAAATACGGACCACAATACGCCATTTATACCTGTTGCAAACAAAAACTTCAATTCTTTCCAAACACAACAACACATAATGTGTAATCCAACACCCAAAAAATTCAACTATTCTTTAAACCCATCTTTTTACTCTAACAAAAAAACAAAATAAATATTCCCAATCGATTAATAATCCAAAACCCTAACACCCATAATCCAACAATAACATACAATTCACCTATATTTCGAATAAAACGAAAGCCCTAATTCTAATTCTAACCCTAATTTCAAAAAACCTAAGCCCAACAACAATCAACCAATACACAATTGACAATTTAGAACAAAATTACAATCTCCAATTCAACATACACACATAATCGATAAACAATTAACAATTCACAATCTTCAAACACCACCACATTCAAACATACTATAACAACTACCAATTTCCAAACAACTCCAAACAATGTCAAAAGTTGAGATAAGTCAATATACCTCGTGCGAATGACTTAACCGGAAATGAAGTTTGTGTTGTTGTTGCCGATTCACGTCGGGTTGGATTGGATCGAGT
>BKCP01005960.1:2234210-2245283 GCA_008636005.1 Striga asiatica | reverse complement strand
TATCGCGATATATTGGAAGGATGGCAAGCAATGCAACAACCACACTACTCAAGGCTGAGTGCGAGATACGGTAAAGTCTAATATATATTGCATTACATATGGATAAATGAAATTAAATTCTAAAGATAATGTAAAATATATTAAATTAAATTATTAAAATATAAAATTATAATAAATTAAAATATAATAAACTAAATTATATAAATTAAACAAAAAATAATTAAAATAACTTATTATATTAAACAAACACAAAATAATTAAAATAAATTATAAATAAATATAAAAACCTAAAATTATATTATAATGTCTGTGAGTATTATTATTCGAGTGTTGTGAGTATTTGTAGTGAATCAAATTATAGTTGGTTTTTTGTTCAGTGACTTTGTTGTGACTATATAGCATTATTCAGAAGTTTAATGTGAGTTTGCATATAGTGTTAAGAACCCAAATACATAAAACAAAATTTTGTGCCCTCTTCTTGCCAGTCAGTGTTTATTGGAAGTGTTTCTTGGGAGAGGATGAAGGTTAATTCTGGCTTTGAGGGATAAGCAATATTTTACCAAGTCAGTTGACTATGAGTATTTTTATCAAGCTATTTTAGTGAAGTATAGTCTGTATAGAAGAAACACACTAAATATAGTCTGTATATTTTACCAGTCAGTGTTTATAGTTGGTTTTTTGTTCAGTGCTGCTTCGAAAAGAAAGGACTTCTAAAGTGGGATTCAAAATATTGTTTTGCTTAGTTATATATTTACTTTTGAGAAATTAAAGAGCTTATATTTTCATAATCTCGATTATAGTTATTAATGGATCTATTGAGTAGGAGAGAATGTAAACATACCTTTGGATTGTATTTTTTGATATCCCTGTTTTATTCTGTTTTTTGTGTATTTTACCAGTCAATGGATTGCTACTCCAAACCTTTGTTAATGAAATGCAAAAGTGATTCCTTTGGTTGGTGTTGCTGGTGGGTTATTTATTCATTATTATTATTATTATTATTATTATTATTATTATTATTATTATTATTATTATTATTATTATTATTATTTTGGTGAATAAATGATAATTTGCCAGACATGACTACTTTTTTAGCCTGCTATTTGAGTATATGTGTCAATGCTAGATGACTAATTTATACCTTTGTACATGAGATGAAATACTGATCTTTTTGGTTGGTTTTGCTGTGGGTTTTTATTAAATTTTTTGGTGAATGAGGTGAACAAACGATAATTATGTCCAATTTTTGTTATCGCTGGTTGGACTCCTACCGAAGCTGGGGTATAAGTATATTGCATTTCATGAATGTTTATATCTTGTTTATCTTATGTATATATATACATCGGATTTTTTTTAGTAAGACACATTGGATTCATCAATTTTGTTTACCTAACACATATATTTACATTAAATATAATATTATTGTGTGTGTCCAATTTTTGTTATCGTGGTATAAGTATATTGCATTTCATGAATGTTTATATCTTGTTTATCTTATGTATATATATACATTAGATTTTTTTTTTAGTAACTCATACATTGGATTCATCAATTTTGTTTACCTAACATATATATTTACATTAAATATACTATTATTGTGTGTGTAATATATATGTTCTGTCAACTAGATTCATTTCAGCATTTTAGCTAACCCACTTTATATTATTAATATACTCTTTCATTTGCTATGTACTTATAGGAATGGGAGTTGCTCATACCCAATCCAAGAACGAAGCACATCAAAATTCTAAATAGCAACGACAACAGCAAGGAAGATTCCACAATAAGCCAGATTAAAGAATTATTGACCGAGGGCCAACTCGAGATGTTTAAGAAAACTGTGTTCGGCAAATTCCTGGACATACCTCATTGTAAAATCCAGACTCAGCTAGTAAATTTGATTTTGTTACGTGAGGTACATCAACGTAAGTCTGACGAGGTGTGGGTGAATTTTGGTGGGAAGATGCTCTGTTTCGGCATAGAAGAGTTTGCGTTGATATCAGGAATGCCATGCATTGTATCCAGCGAGAAATTAACCTTCCCCACAGTGACTGGCGGTCTCTACGACACATACTTCTCCAGGTTTCGATTGAGTAGGCAAGAGATACGAAGTCAATTCATCTATAAGGTCTGGAAGAACGATGAAGACGCCGTGAAGTTTGCAAAGCTACACTTGTTAGCAAATTTTTTACTTGGGGCCCAGGACACACTATTGCTTGACAGACGCTATCTCGACATAATTGATAGCGATGAGTGTGAGGAGTATGCATGGGGGAAAGAGGTTTTCGAATTCACTGTTCATTATTTGAAGAAGACGTTGCCCAATCGGCAGAAGATGCATACGAAAGGAGACAAAGAAAAGAGTGAATATCTATTCAGATGCTATGGATTTATCCTAGCATTACAAATCTGGTTTTATGAGATCTGCGACACAGCTAATGGTCTCATTTGCAGACGCACTGTCGGTGAAGATGTGCCTCGTATGTTGAGGTGGGAGGTTAAGGAAACCCACAACAGATCGAAACTTCAGAGACATTTCATGAACTTGCCACATGACAAGGTATGTTTACAATCTCCATCACTACCTTTCATTTTTTTATTACAATAATATACGGTACCGACGTTTTCTGATGCCTTTATAATCATTAACGTTTTCAGTTCAACAACTTGAGTCCGACAACTATTGAGAAATCCAGTCTTAATTTGAATGGGTTCTTCAAGAAAAGAAACGAATTTCTGGTAGATGACGATTCATCACCGAATGCTCCAACGCACAGCCAATCAGGGATCTTGAACAGATTGGATGAGTTGGGAAGAAAGCAGACAGAAATGGCCAATGATCTTCAAGCGCTGAAGAAGCTGTTTCAAGATTTCTCTGTCACTGTTTTGCAACGATTGGATCAGTTTGTGCGTTTATCTATATAAATATAATTTATAATGGTAATGAAAATTTTATTTTTTCCATATTTATTCATATTTTTATTTTTTTCCCGCGAATCATTTTCTAAATAGGGTGGAAATCTTGTTGCACCATCACATGATCAATTTGTATCCGACGGTCCGAACAATGACCAGGGCGGTGCCAATGCAGGTTATCCTCAGTCAAAGGTTAGTTTTGTTATGTGTAATTCAAAATTAGTTTTGTTCAACCTGATAATATCATTTTTTTTTACCAAATATTGTCCTTGCAAATATTTCAGGAAGTCGATGACCCAGTTGGACGAGATACCGACTTGGAAAATGATCCAAACCTAGTATGTTAAACACAAATTTTAATTATGATAATTTGTCTAAATTAACATCTACTATTTATATAATGTTTATATACAGTATATATAAACATCTACTATTTATATAATGTTTATATACAGTATATATATAGTATAACTGAATATGTACTTTTATAGTTATTTATTATTTTTGTTTATATAATGTATATATATACTCTATATAGATAGTATAACTGAATATTTGTTTAATGTCATCGATTATATTTTCTGTTTCTACCAATAGACTGATGAAGCATTCAACCAGAATGCTATAAAGGGCAAGACTGATGAAGCAATCAACCAGAATGCTATGAACGGCACATCCCACGACGTTGCTATGAACCAATGTGATGGTGATGATTACATGTTCTCTCCCATGAATACTCAATTTTTTGCCGAAATTGATAAGGCCACTGAAGGAATAACAAAAAGTCGATCTACTGGCAAGGGAAAGGTTTAAAAATTATAAATTATGTTTTTTTTTTTTTCGTTTTAGTTGATATACATTAAACATATACATTAGATAAACATATACACAATATATTGTTCAGGAAGTTGCAGGCTATGGCCTTTCACTGAATGAACGCATCGGTCTCATATCCGAACCGATCATTGTGTCTCAACCATCATTTGACGCAATAACGAAAGATCTACTTCCAACACAACCTTCAAGAGATGTGAACCATACTAGTGTTAGTGTGAGTTACTGTTTCAATTTATATGTCGATATTTTTTAGCTTATCATGATTAACATAACAATGTATTCGTAAACGATGTTTTTACTAATTTATTTATCTACTTTGTAGGAAAAAGGGGAAGTCCCCGTTCAAACAACTAATAATGAACCCAACGATGTTTTAGGTGTGGCCATACTTGCTAAGCCTATGAAACCACCTGTGTTAAATCCTGTTATAGCCACTTCATATAAACGGAATGTGATTAAAAATTCAAGTCCATTCAATGTTCCGTTCTGGACGAATATATTTGAAGTTGACACAGAGGATTTCATGAGGTGGCTAAGAATGGGTACGCTTCAGACTTATCGAAAGATCCGTGAACACGAGTAAGTTATATAATATTGTATATTTACTATTTATATTACGGGATATATTACTGTTTAGTAAGTATTAGTAAAATTTGTTTTTTTAATTTATTTTTAAACAATCTAAGTGTTGTATAGTTTGTTTACAAATGGGGACATTCTTCTATATTGTCATAAAAACATAAATTCAGTGTTGGTAATAAAATACACACGATGTCGTAATTATTATTTTTTTAACAGGTTCGAGCACTACCTTAAGAGATTCAGGCCGCTGAAGCCGCCATTCGACTTCAATGTTCACCATATCACTGATAAGAATTGGTTTATGACTCTGGTTGAACCTGGTTCCTTCCTTGATGACACTGTAAGTACATAGTTACTACAACTGTGCATGCCATTATATTATTATAAATAAATTTTTTAAGATCATGCTAATCACTATGAATTATCATGTCTATACAGCATATGGATGTTTTATTCTACTATCTGAGGAAGCGTAGAGCATATGGTTCTAACAACGTCGTACGGTACACCACCACCGACGTTCTCTTTCATCAGAGAATCAAATCTCTGTTTGACTTATATGTCTCGAGAGGGTACGATACGGGTGTGTGTTCTTTGGACAACATTGTTGTTGATTACATAATGGGATACAAGATAATTTGTGGAGAGTCGTGGTTTAATGTTGATCATATCCTCTTTCCAATTCATATTGATTTGAACGGTGTTGGCCACTGGGTACTGGGACGATTATCCATTGGTGAGAGGAGGCTCGTTGTATACAATTCTTTGCGATCAGAAGAGTTTGACAAGATTGTCTACGACGGTGTTCGGTGCTATTCTACTCTCATTCCTATTTTCCTCGGTATGGTTCATTTCTACTCCAAAAGGACCGACATCAACAGTGTGGGAGAAGCATTCGATGGAAAAGGGGTGAATGATCCACTTGATGTTATTATGGCTGAAAATCTTCCCGAGCAGGAGCAAGGGTAAAGTCTATTAATTTTTGTATCATCCTTTACGTAGTTATCCACGTAAATTTTAACGTGGATAAAAACATGCTTTATACATTTTTTTTTTATTATCAGTGACTGCGGAATATTTGTTGCCTCATTTGCCGAATACTTCATCACTAAGTTTGATCTCCCGACCAACTATCTTCCCGACACGGAGAGGATGAGGTACGCATACGAGCTATACCAACATGGTCGTATGAAGCAAAAATATTCGTGTGAGAGCGATGATGAATCCCCTGGGACGCTTGATGATATACAACGTGCAAAGCTCGCATCAGTTAGTTAGAATATGCCTACCTTTTGAAGGAGTACTGTTTGTCTTGTGTATGGAGAGTTGAACCATGTTGATACTATTTGGCATTATGTTTTGTTGCAATTTTTCTTTTTTTTTTTTTTTACTTTTTTCTGGTGAACTTCAGTGAATGTATATTGGTGCTATTGATTTAGATATTTGATTTTGCACGATCTTAACCTATCCGGTCATTTTTTTGCAGACATATACACGCATACTTTAGGTAATGTGTTTACCTAACGTATATTATAAATAAATTTAGTAATGTGTTTACCTAACGTATTTTATGCCGTGTTGTAATGATAAAATAGGGACATAAGCACACATATTGTTTATCTAACGTATATTATGCCGTGTTTTATATTACATACTTTAAGTAATGTGTTTATCTAACGTATATTATCCCGTGTTGTCAACATAACATATAGACATAAGCACACATACGTGTTTAAGTCATGTATATTACATACTTTAAGTACTCTGTTTATCTAACGTATACATAAGCACACATTTTGTTTATCTAACGTATATTATGCCGTGTTGTATATTACATACTTTAAGTAATGTGTTTATCTAACGTATATTATCTCGTGTTGTAAACATAACATAAATACATAAGCACACATACGTGTTTAACTAATGTATATCACATACTTTAAGTACTCTGTTTATCTAACGTATATTATACTGTGTTGTCAACTCGAGTACATGATTGTCACTTATTTAATTTTTATTTATACTAATAAGACACATAAATGTACCAAATAACCATATTCTTATATGTACAACTTATGTAGGTTTGAATTTCACCATCATTTTTTTTTTTTATAAAATACTCCAGTACAAATGTACCAAAAGTAAGGAATAACGAAACAACCATAACAGAAATGTCAGTAATATTATGAAAAACGTAGACATTAAGTAAACACATCAAACTAATTTTGTTTAACGCTCTTCGGATTTTAACATGTCTTTACATTATGCCCTTTCCCACCACATTTGCTGCACCTATTTTTTACCCGAGACTCCCATCCTGGCTTGAGTCTTTGCTGTCGCCGACGTCCTGGCCTCACTCTTCCAGTAGGTGGATTGATATTTCCAATGACATCAGAATCAACCGCACTGCATTTTTGGCTTGTCTCAATAGGGAAAACTGGTTCTGCATATGTAGCTAGGATAGTATCCGTTAAGTAATGTATTGAACAAAATGGAACTGGATCCAAATGAAGGGCTCTAATCACTCGGATGGCATGTGAACAAGGCAATTCATCCATCTGGAAACGATTGCATGTGCAAGACTTCGTCTCCAAATTTACTACATACCCACTTCTGTCGGATGACACCTTAAACACCTTGTCGCTTGCCTTTTGTATCTAAAAGAAAAAAAATATAAAAACAGTTTCGAATGATACATCGTGTAATAAATGGTATATATACATATTTATATGTAAATTTATGTATATTAAAAAACAACATATTGTTATATAATTTAATGTATCTCACCGAAAAGCTGGCAGCTACTTTATAATTGTTTTCGAGCGTCTTGTGAGCCTTCTTTGCTAACGTTGTAAACGTCGACGCTGCTTCATCTCTATTAGCCACATTCCACTTTTGTTGTAAAGATCTCAATGACTCCAAAAGTGTTGTTATTGGTAAGTCACGGATCTCTCGCGTGGCGGAGTTAATTGCTTCTGCCGCATTGGACGTCATCGTAAAGTACCTGTTTCTTGGACCCATTTATGTATTCCAATTTTCTCCAAAAACGGGGGTACTCGAGGATCAAGATTATTAATCTCCACCATATGATGATTGTAATCATCAACAGTGTATGCTCTCGCAGCTGCATTAAAGGCATCCTTAACAGCGCTTGGTTCTTTCTTGAAATGTGTCCGCAAGTTGTTTGATATATGATAGGCACATAAACAGTGTGAAGCCTCTGGATATACCTGCATGATGAATAAAATATATTTAAATATTCAAGACAAAGATTACAACAATATGAGTTTGTTTATTTACTGTATATATTACTTTTATATACCCAATAGGTCAGACATATGAGTTTGTTTACTTACTGGATATATTACGTTTATATACACAAGAGGTCAAAAATATGTGTTTGCTTACTTAATGTATATATTACGTTTATATACCTAAGAGGTCAGACATAGGAGTTTGTTTACTTACCGTATATATTACGTTTATATACCCAAGAGGTCAGAAGTATACCTTTGCAACTGCATGTTTTATACTTTCATGTCCATCAGAGACAATGCACAAACCTTCCCGGACAGTGAGTGCTTCCCTTAACTTTGAAAAGAACCATGTGTATGAATCATTATTCTCAGAATCAACAATGCAGAATGCCAATGGAAGTATATGGGAGTTGGCATCTTGACAACATGCTGTAAGCAATATCCCTCCAATTGCCGAACTAAGGAAAGTCCCATCGACAACAATAATAGGTCTACAATGATTCCAACCTTTAATTGAAGCATTAAGACACATGAATACGTACATGAAGTGATGGTCCGATGTGGCAGACAATCTCACGACACTATGTGGGTTCGATTCACAAATTTTTTGCAAGTACTCGTTTATTTTACCATAAGACATTTCTGGATTACCTCTCACTTCTTCCATAGCTTTTTTCTTCGACCTCCATGCCTTCTGGTAAGACAACTCTATTTCATGTTGAACTTGCATGTCGTGTATTATGTCCCCTGGAGCATAAGTTGTCTTCAAATTTGTGAATCTCGATCGAATGAACCCACTTACAATGTTGGACGTAGCCTGTCGTTGACCACTTGTACGTATTTCAAATGGACATGAATGGTTGCGCCCCACATCCCGAATCTTGAAAATGTTTGAATTTCCTACCCTTGACGCTTTAACATACCATTTGCATTCCGTACATATGCACTTGACGTAGTACTGCTTCGGACAAGACTTCTCCACTTTGAACTGGTATTGGTTTGTTATTGCATGGTGGCTGAGCAACTTCATCACTTCATTTTTATCTCTAAAAGTTTGGCCGACCACAACATCCCGAATCATACTTCCATCGACACCACATTCAAGTGTTCTAGAGTTGTTTATCTCCTGTTTATCTTCCGTATACTTTACTATTTCCAGCATTGAATCCGCAGCATGTTCGGCAAATGCTCTATAAAATTCATCTTTTTCAGTTTCGCCCTGTTCCGGTTCAAGACATTTTAACCCTTCTATGTCACACACAGACGGATATGTAGACTTTGGCATTATGCCTCGATCGGGTAAGGATACGTTTATTAATTGTTTTAAAACCACACACAAGGGCAACTTTGTGTAATCACACTCCTTCGACTTCACTGAAATATAGAAATGTAGGCTGCTATCATCATCCACACTCATAGCTGGATATCCATCTTTCACTTGATACTTCATCTCCAGATCATTTGAATACGTGTTTACCTTCAGTTTATAAAAAACAATAGCTCGGAGTTGATTGTAGTTACATGATGAACTAATCAAAATACCTCCGACATCATAGTTCACGTATTCATTGTTGATCCATACTCCATTATGATGTAAAAATACATTTACATCATTCATGTTCCTGAAAAATAAACAGGGTCACAAAAAAAAAACGACATGAATAAACATGAATCTGAAAATACAAAAAACAAAATTCACGATCGATAGCTAAAATGGCGAAATTCCCGATCAATTATAAAAAAGAAAAACGAAATCTGAAATTACAAAAAAAAACGCCATCTAAAATAAAAAAAAAAAAAACCAACAAATTCGTTTTTGTACCTTCAGCTTTCAATATTCATCTCAAACGAAAGCTTAAATTCTTTTTTAAAAAAACAAAAAAACTATAATCTTGTAATCCATCACTAAACAACGAAGTTAACTATATGAATATGAATATACCTTCAGATGTCTTTCAATCCACGGCTATTTCACGATCAATTTTCACGAACAACCTCGTTTGGTTTTTTTTTTCACTCTGCTTTTTTTTGGAACGCACAAATCCGTTGATATGATAATCCCGTTTTTTAAATTTGAATTCGTGATTTCCTGAAGTATAGGTAATCACGATCGCCATCTCTTTCAATCGTTTACCGTTTTCTCTTCTCTGCGTGATTTTCTCGCCTTTCAGTATATGGAGAGAGAAAACCATTATATGGAGAGAGAACCAGATTTCACAATCTCGTATAAATGAAAAAGAAATCAATAATTATTCCTCTTTTGATTATGTTTCCTACGAATTGTATTTATGTAAATATATCAAGACTAGGGGTTATGTATGTATTTTTCCCTTAAATGATTAATGTATTAACCAAGAACGAAAAGAATCTGTAGTACAAAGACCAAACTGGAATTACACTTACTACCAGTTGGAACACCAACACAAGAAAACACAACAAAGGCCTAACAAAATTGTGGCAACAAACAACCAAGAAACAACACCATACAGCAAAATTAAAAGGAAACAATGAAGAGTTCAGCTCTTCTGCTCAAAACAAACAGCCACAGACAGCTCTTCTGCTCAGGCTTGTCTAGAATCCTCTTTTCATGCTGAATAAACAAGTTGTAAACAAATTTAACTGAAAACTTACCTTTAACACCATTATGCCAGACCAGCTAGGTAATTAGATAAACCGCGTTTTTTAAATTATTTAGTTAGGTAAAAGAACGCGTGTCAAAATTTAAAGGAGTACCTATTGCCATGTATGTACAAGACATGTACCTAATAGTAGAATGACCCAATAGACATAATCATTATTGTACATGAAATCTAAGCCTAGTGGTATTTGAATCTCTTCAGGTGCGTGTGAGTTGCAGTAGGTCCGTTTATACGGCCGTTTCTTTTTCTTTTTTTTTTTTTTTTACATATAACGGTTTAATAAATGAACAAAATGTCGAGTTGCCCTAAGCGCTTTTGTGGGCTTGAGTTCAGAATTCCACGTAAAAAATCCTTGTTCAGCTCGACTTAGTTGTAATCGTTTGCTGAACATGCTCCGGTTTGAGTCTTGCGACAAAACTAATTTCAGTAATCGTATATTCCGAAACCTATCTCTTTTGGATTCGTCTCGACCATCCATGGAGCTCTATAAATAGTCAAACAACAATCGAGTTAACAGGAGCTGCAAAATTTGGAGTATGGAAAAACCAGGTGGCACTTAAATGCCAAAACATACCTATTCATGACGAAATTGAATGTTCCTTGGGCTGCACGGCCAAGAAGAGTTTCTCTTGCGTCGACCGCAATACCTTGGGTCTGAATTTTTGGCATCAAAGTTCAAAACAAATTAAGGACAGTCAATTTTTCACGGTTTTGTGTATATGTTCTCAATGTTTTAGCTCAAATAATATTACCTCCTCTGGGAACCAAACTCCAGGCTGTGTGTTTCCTTCCAAAATGGCCAAAGCAAATGCAGCCGTTGAAATTCCAACCGAACTGAGAAA
>BKCP01005960.1:2175196-2226222 GCA_008636005.1 Striga asiatica | reverse complement strand
AGGCTACGCAACAATTGAGCGAGGGCAGAAGAGTCTTAGGCCAGGGTGATTGGTATTTGGTGAAGAGCACCAAAATAAAAAATAATTGCATATATACTATAATCATACTTTATAAGCAAACATAATCAGGATATTTGCATATATACGATATATACACAATTATCGTGTTCTTATTTCTTTCTCGCCTGTTTTCTTCCCTGCTATTTTCTCTTCTCCATATTAAATATATATAAACAACTTTGTCCTCCTTCTCATTTTCTCTTCTCCAAATCTTTCCAAAACCTAATCTCTCCAATTTCTCTAAAAATTTTCTTCCAATTCCCAATTCGCCGCCGACCTCCAAAACGCCATCCTCCAACGGCGAGAGCAATGAAAGCGACGGCGTTTTCCTCTCCGACTTCGGCATGTCCTGTTCGAGAATTGGGAAAAATTAGGTCGGCGGCGTTTCTGTCAAGTCGCACGGCTCGTCGTTTTCGTGCTGCAGAAAAACCCCCGCGGCTTCGCCAAGTTATTCGTCGTCATCGGCTCCGAGACCGATTTCTGACGGCCGATGGTGAACGCGTGCAAGACGGTGGGTTTAGTTGGATAGTATTCGTGCAAGGGAAATGAAATTAAAACTTAGATTTTGAATTTTTTTGTGATTATGTTTGGTGTAAATTTCTGAAATTGTGCTCGTGTGTGCTTGCAGAGATGGTGAATAAATGGAGAGAGAAAAGGAATTTCTTTTTATGTGGTAGTTTCCTAATTATTTGGGTTATCAGATTTATATACATGTAAAAGAGCTATACGATATCAGTTTGGTCAATTAGGCCTTATTTTTTGGGTAGTTTATAGAAGAATTTACACTTATCACTTCATATAATAATTATATTGCAGTTAGTTTTTTTTGAGTTAAATGCAACTTCAACACAAAATAACTGCACATATATCTAATGTTTAATTTTTAAGTCAACATGTCAAATATGGAATGTTTTATTAAAATCTTTTCTCCTTAATTTTTGCAACAAAACTGCTACCAGTTAATCTTAAACAGAATAAGATTTTTTACGATCTCTCCCAAACCACCTATTCCCTTTTACCGTGGCTGCGCCACTCCACCGGCAAGGCTCCGTTTCCTTGGCGCCGACTGGCACTAGGGCCGCAACATCAATTCTATTTGAGGTTCCATGTCGGTCGCTGGTGGCGTTTCTTCCAAAATCTATGTGGCCATGGCGGTCGCTGGGATTTCAGACGGCGTGAAGGCCGGGCGTGACGGAACTTTGCTCGCAGGCTCAGATAGTATGGCGCAAAATTGAACAGATTGGGATTTTCAATTATATTAGCCACAAAGTACCGACATTATATTTCAATTATGGGATCTCCCAAAATTTTATCGTTTCAATTATGAGGGGAAACAGGCTGTAATTTGATTTGGTGGATTTATTATTCATGAAGATTTATTTTGTATCTTTTGTTTTTCAGGTTTTTTTTGGAGTAAATGTACAGTATATCTATAGTATATGTACAGTATATGTTTACGGCAGTATATGTTGGATGTTGCGCGTATAGACAGACAGTATATGTGGTGTGTATAGAGAGATATGTTCAGTATATTTGAAGATTTTTTTGTAAATTTTTCGGTATATGTTGTGTGTATATGGAATATATGTTCAGTATATTAGAAGATTTTTTGGTATAGATTTATAAATTATATATACACTTTAAAAAAAAAAAAAAAAAAAAGTTTTGATTGAAGACATGTTTTTCATTGCAACATATACTGAATATATACTAACATAAACGCAACATATACCCACTGGACACCTGCGTGAATTATAATACATGTTTTTATCTCTCTCTATTAAAAACGTACAAGGTGTTATTATAAGCATATTTTCATTTTTCTCTCCTAATCAATCCCATAAAAAGGGGATGGAGGTTTATGGTAAATGATGACATTAAATATAGATAAATATGGTGTTTTAGGTAAAGACACAATTATTAATATAGATATGGTAGAGTTGTATATAAGTTAAAATCATGTAGGATGCGTGAAAATTTCCCTATATATATATATAAATAAAAAAATAACTGGACAAAAATAAGAAGAAAAAAAAATTGTGGACAAAAATGAAAAGCACATATTCTCATAATACGTTTTTTTAATTAATTTTTTTAAAAGAACGTATACGTTTAAAAATATTTTTTTAAATAATTGAAAAACGTATTTCAATAATACATTTTATAAAAAAAATTTAATAAATAAAACGTATTTTGATAATACGTTTAATAAATAATTAAGAAAGTTTAATAAATAATTAAAAAATAAAACGTATTATCAAAATACGTTTTATAAATAATTATTTATAAAACGTATTTTGATAATACGTTTTATATTTTAAAATTAATGAAAAAAAAATTAATGTGCAGTATGTATTTTGTGTTTTGGATTCGTTTGGGCTCGTCTGAATTCGGAATTGAGTTCCGTTTTACACGTAGCTAACGAATCCCTCTATTCAATGATACTTGCATGACCAAATTATTCTTGAAATCATATTCTCCCAAAGCTCTTGACCGATACATTAAACGTGTTTCGCGCGACTTTTCTTTTTGGGCCCGTTCGGACTCGTCCAAGCTCGAAATTGATTTCTGCTTCTTCCTATATGTCGTCAAGGGACCATTCTACACAACCATGATTGCCTAGTCTATTTTCGGGCTAAATAATTAACAAGTCACCAATTATATAAATAGATGATTCATAGAGGATTTGTTAATAGGTGATTTGTTAATTATTTAGCCCCGTGAGGAATAGATTTAATCCAAAAATTTACTGGGCAATCATGGTTGTGTAGGCGGGTTCGTTGGCGACATAGGAAGAAACGGAACTCAACTACGAGCTTGGACGAATCCGAACAGGCCCAAAAAACTAAGTCGCACGAAATACGTTTAATGGGTAAGTCAAGAGCTTTGAGAGAATATGATTTCAAGAATAATTTGGTTATGTATGAATCATTGAATAGAGGGGTTTGTTAGCTACGTATAGGAAAAAACATAACTCAATTCCGAGCTTAGACGAATCCGAACGGGCGTTGTTGTCGTTCGCGGTCACGACGTCTTCTACCTCCACTAATGTTGGCAGTGGGTTGATGCCTCGCTCTGTGTGACTGTGTACTCTGGGATGGGACGTAGTCCTCCTCGAATAGAACTTGACTGAACGACGCTCCTTGTGTGACCTCTTGGCCTCCAATAGTCAGAGAACTATAGGTACTCTCCCAGATGAGTGCACAGAAGATCAACATATTTGGATGTATATGTTAGAGTAGGATACCCGGCGTTCCAATCTAGTTGGACGTATTCTACTTATAAATATAAATCTATTGGAATTATATTATTAATAAGGCATTTCTTTATCTTAAGAGAAAGCATTTATCTTATAATTGCACTTAAGATAAAATCCCTAGATCACTTATGGTTATAAGGTATGGTTGCGCATAGAGATGGTGATCATGGAACATACCTTGAAAGCCGTGATCTTAAATACAGTTCCAAGTCGATGGATGTTTCGAGATGGGATATCGAATAATCCATAAAAGACTTGCACATAGTTTGTATGCTTGTTGGACAAGAATGTTGCATTCCATCAACATTAGCGTAAGACGTAAGTACATTTATGTGGGTGCTTGTTAGAGAACAAGTTCACTGAACATGACCGTATGAAAATTCTTAATGAAGAATTTATTCAGTCGAATAAGAATTTTCATGTTACAATAGTACATGACTAATCCTAAGACTTGAGGCACAATGGTAACTTTGTGCATATTACATTCTACTTTGATTTATCCTTTTGGTAGCTAGCACTATCGTTTAAAGGGATAAGTTGGGTATTATGTTAATATGTATGGAAGTTTGTTAGTGGCCAATAAAGGATTCGACACTTATGAAGATAAGTGAATTTCCTATGTGTTTCATAGTTATTAATCCAAAGTCCTTGGCCAAGGCAGAGATGAATAGTGATTCATAACCGGGTTAATAAACATGAAATAGAATCATAGTTATTAAGTCAATTTGGGTTTCGACAAAATCATACCCAAGACTTAATCGGGAAATTAGATGTCGAAAGGATTTTACATGTATGGAGTTGTAATCGGAATAGGTTTACTCGCTATTCACTTAATACTAGATTCATGCTACTTGCTAGGTGTTACCATGATATGTGGGTTCATAAATTAAAGGGTTAATTCATGAATAAGAGTTAATAAGATTTAACTCAAATTACAAAGTGTTGTAAACCCACTACTAGTATTAAGGTGAACCTAAAAGGTCACACTAATTATGAACAAAGGTAAAGATTGTATTTCTAATGGTTAGAATTAATTGATAAATATCTAATTTGATTAGATATCAATTAAAGGAATATATTAATCAATAAGATTGATTAATTACATTTTGGATATTACTTTAGTAATTAAGGTAATTACTAAATTAATAAAGTTGAATTTTAAAATAGGATTTTAAATTTCAAAAATCCAAAATAATAATAATATGATTATTATAATATTGGGAAAATGATATAATAATAAAGTCTTGAGAAAGATTCTCAAGATTTATTATCCAATTATTATTTATATCTTTAAATATGATTTAAGGATTAAAATAATAAATATGATTATAATAAAATGGTTGTTGATGGTTGTTTGAACTACTTAACATATCTTATTATTTTCAAAGTCAAAAGTTAGTAAATACTATTTAAATAAAATTTGATTTTATTTAATATTACTAAATGTTGATTATTTTATGCTAAAATGTTTAGTATAAATATGTGCAAAATGGTTTTGCATTTAAGTGAAGTTTTTGATCCTAAATTTCTAAGTGTTAGAAAGAGAAGAAAGTGTTCTTCATAAAACTTCAAGAAAGAGTTCTTAAAATTCCCAAATAAAATTCATAAATATTCCTATACAAGAAAACCGAGTCTTTTCTACTAGCGAAGGAAAGTCGTCGGAACCGGGCTTCATAGGGTGGATACGTTTAGAGGGAAGACACTTGGATTCCTCTAGCGAGTAACCTCAAGTCGTTGAAGTTACAACCGGGAACCGATTCCCTCATCCATCATCAATAGTGAAGGAGTTCAAGACATTCGGTAAATATTTTTACTAGTATTTACTTTATAGTAACAAATCAAAATTTGTATATGATGCATGTTTTAAAGATGACGATCAGTTAATTCGCAATTAGTATGTACGGGTGTTGTATTTATACGATAAATACTTACTTTAAAAATTTTAAATTCCGCTGCGTACAGCCCGTACGGTACTATCGAACCCAACAGTGGTATCAGAGCCACGGTTATCGTCTTTAAAACAGATTTTGATTTGTTAAGACTTATGAGATAAGCAATATAATTAATTTTTTATATGATAAAAATATTAATTATAAAATTAAAAATCGTTTTTAAGCCACACGAGTCGTGTGACCTTGTCACACGAGTCGTGTGGCATGAAGAAAAATTTTGATTTTAGCTTCGTGATTTTCACACGAGTCGTGTGACCTTGTCACACGAGTCGTGTGAGCTCACACGAGTCGTGTGACGAGCCACACGAGTCGTGTGAGTCTGGGAAAAATTTTGATTTTCAATTCGTATTTTTCACACGAGTCGTGTGATAAGATCACACGGGTCGTGTGACCCTCACACGAGTCGTGTGACTCATAAATTGATATTTTATGTTCATTTCATTAGATGAATGTTTTAGGGATGATCATGAGCCTCATATTCATTATGTTTGAATGGATGTTTTCATTTTCAATATGATTGAATGAATGAATGGATGTTTAATTATGTTTTCAATATGATTGAAGAAATGTAATTTATCGAGACCTGCGAGTCTCTTGAGATGAAATTTGTAAAATTTTAAATTTTGTATCGTTAGAGATTAGATCAAGGTGGAGACCGTTCGATGACAAAGGCCCACGCATGTGTGGGTAATTTTACAAGTTGTAATCTCGAAGGCCTGTGCTTGTACGGGTAGATAGAATAAATGTAATAGAAGTAGTTCTACTATTTGTTTTATCACGTACATATGCATAGATCCATTTTGGCTCGAATGGATCGAATAGGAAAGGACATGATCATCCCACCATGCATTAGATGTATGTTAGGTTTATTTACGCTTTCGTTTCATTAGATGACTGAAACTGGTAAATAAACGTAAAGATGGTAATCGATGAGATCAAGGAACCCAAACGGATTAATTTGATTAATTCCATATCAAATCAATAATGGATAAAAATAAGTTGGAACTTATTAATCCAGGCCTTCCATCAAAAGTAGATGACATGAGATGCTACGATGTTTTATCATTGGCCACGAGTCGTGGGATGATTCTATGTCGAAAGCTGTGAACTCTATTAAATATATTGATATTCGTGAGACGGATTCCTCTTTGTGTTGGCCATGAGTCGTGGGACACTCTGGTGGGCCGTTATCATGAAAGTTTTGATGGGTTTGATTTGACACCGAGTAATATATATGGAGTCATAAAATTGAGGTATATAAGGAAAGGTGAGGCAAAACATCTTGAAGGTTGTATAGAGATACAATTGTCAAAAAGTTGACTACCGATAAAATTGTTTCATGGTGGCATCATAAAATTGGGACATGAAATATTTTTATTGGACTTCAAGCCCACTATGAAAATAATGATTTTCATAATTATAATGAGGTTCTAATTAAATTAGTGGGAGACATTTAATGTTAAAGACCTAATATTAAATGAATATAAATTCCATAGTCTAATTATTTTCTGCTTCGTTTGTTATTTTTGTAGATCAAACTACTAAAATGGCTAAGAATCCAATCGCGAGTATCCTTGATCATAATAAATTAACTGGTCCCAACTTCAATGATTGGTTGAGGAACCTAAAGATTGTTCTTCAGTCTGAGAAGCGAGAGTATGTTTTGGAAACAGCTCCTCCTCCTCCACCGGAGGATCAGACTGCTGAAGAGTATGGAGCCTACTTGCGTCATGTTGATGACAATCTCCAAGCTCGGTGCTACATGCTAGCATCAATGTCTAATGAGCTACAGAGACAGAACGAATTACTGAATAATGCTTCTGAAATCCTAACTCACCTGCAAGAGTTGTATGGTGATCGGACGCGACAAATTAGATATCAGATATCTAAAGAGCTTTTCAGGTGTCGTATGACCGAGGGCTCTTCAGTTCATGATCATGGACTGAAGATGATAGCTCTTGTGGAAAGACTCGAATCACTTGGAGTCATTATGGATAATGAACTCTATGTGGATTTATTGTTGCAATCTCTGCCAGCGTCATTCGATAACTTTGTCGTTAACTACAACATGCATAATATGGAAACTGATCTTCCAGGATTATTAAACATGTTGAAGACGGCTGAGTCCACCATTAAAAAGGACAAGCCGGTACTTCTTGTTGGATCCACTTCCGGATCAAAGGCTACTAAGTCTAAGAAAAGGAAGAGGAAGGGAAAGGTTCCCAATAAGCCCAACAAGAAGGCATATAATGATAAAGGGAAGAACAAACAGAAGGTTAATTCTCAGGCCGATCATGAATGTTTTCATTGTGGCAAAACTGGGCACTGGAAGAGGAACTGCAAGGAGTATCTTGCTAGTCTGAAAAGTTCAGGTATTTATTTTGTTGAAGTTAACTTGTCTGTTAACGATTCTTCTTGGGTATTGGATACCGGCTGTGGCTCACATATTTGCAATGATTTGCAGATGATGGCAAGAAGTAATATGCTAGATGGTGAAGAAACAATCCTAAGGATGGGCAATGGGGCAAGAGTTGCTGCTAAAGCTATTGGGACTGTTTATCTAGCATTGAATAATGATGTAAAGATTTGTCTATCAAACTGTTTGTATGTTCCGGATTTAATAAAAAACATTATTTCTATTCCAATATTGGATAAGGAAGGTTTTAAGTTCGTCATTGAAAATGGAAAATGTTCTATTTTCAAAGACACAACTTTTATTTATTCCGGAAATTTGACAAATGGGTTGTATACCATTACACCAGAAAGACCCATCCTAACCATTCAACAAAATAAAAGGAAATTAAATAATCATAGTTCATTCACAATTTGGCACGCTAGATTAGGTCATATATCCGAAAAACGGATTCACAAATTGGGACCTAAACTCGACCTTAGGGGAGAGGATAGGTTGCCTACATGTGAGTCATGTCTTAAAGGTAAAATGACTAAATCACCATTTGTTGGACAAGTGGAGCGATCTAAAGGTCTGTTGGATTTGATCCATACGGATGTTTGTGGACCACTAAATGTTAGTGCCAAGGGGAACTATCACTATTTCATAACCTTCACTGATGATTATTCACGGTATGGTTATGTGTACCTATTAAGGTTCAAATCTGAAGTATTTGAAAAGTTCAAAGAATTCAGAAATGAAGTGGAGAAACAAATTGGTAGAAATATTAAAGTTCTTCGATCGGATCGAGGAGGTGAATATTTAACAAATGAGTTTCTTGATTATTTAAGAGATAATGGGATTGTCTCACAGTGGACGCCTCCTGGAACTCCACAACTCAATGGAGTTTCCGAAAGGAGGAATCGAACATTGTTGGACATGGTTCGATCGATGATGAGTTCCACTGATCTACCTCTTTCATTCTGGGGCTATGCCTTAGAAACAGCAGCATATATTTTGAATAGAGTGCCAAGTAAAGCTGTACCCAGCACACCTTATGAGATATGGTGTGGTAAATCACCCTCATACAAGTATTTACGAGTATGGGGTTGTACTGCTTATGTAAAGCAGTTAGTGGGAGGTAAGTTGGATATGAGATCCATCTTATGTAAATTTGTGGGGTATCCAAGAGAGTCTATTGGATACTATTTCTATGACCCCTCTGAACAAAAGGTGTTTGTTTCGAGGAATGCTGTATTCTTAGAGGAAGAGTTTATCTCAAAGAATAGTGGAGTCATAGAACTTAATGAAGAACCACAAGAAATTCCACAAAGTACCACAAATAACATACCAGTAGAGACTGGACCATCTGAAACACAACCTCTTCGGAGATCCGAAAGGGTTTCTAGGGCGCCTGAAAGGCTATACCTATTGTCAAAAGACAATGAAGAGGGACTCCTTTTGGATAATGATCCAATAAGCTATGATGAGGCAATGTTGGACATTGACTCAGATAAATGGCAAGAAGCTATGCAATCCGAAATAGATTCCATGTATTCAAACAAAGTATGGACTTTGGTTGATCCACCACAGGGTATTGTACCCATAGGTTGTAAATGGGTTTACAAGCGAAAACGTGGTGTAGATGGAGAAGTAAATACTTTTAAAGCAAGACTGGTTGCTAAAGGTTATACTCAAAAACAAGGTGTTGATTATGAGGAAACTTTTTCACCAGTAGCAATGCTTAAATCTATTCGGATATTGCTAGCCATAGCTGCGTATTATGACTACGAGATATGGCAAATGGATGTGAAAACTGCTTTTCTTAATGGAAATATTAAGGAAGACATTTATATGAAACAACCGCAAGGTTTCATATCCAATGGGAGTGAACAAATGGTTTGTAAACTTCAAAGGTCTATTTATGGACTTAAACAAGCTTCGAGGAGTTGGAATATTCGGTTTGATGAAACGATCAAAACGTTTGATTTTCATAAGAATCCGGATGAACCATGTGTTTATAAGAAGGTTAGTGGGAGTGCAGTTACATTTGTTGTTCTATATGTTGATGACATCCTACTCATTGGGAATGATGTAGGGATGTTGCAGTCAACTAGGACATGGTTGTCAAAACAGTTTTCCATGAAAGACTTGGGAGAAGCATCCTTTATCCTAGGGATAAAAATCTATAGGGATAGATTTAAACGGATGATCGGACTATCCCAGTCGACGTACATAAATAAGGTGCTACAACGGTTTAGCATGGAAGAATCCAAACGAGGATATATTCCAATGAGTCATGGGATTTCTCTTTCTAAGACGATGTCTCCAAAGACACCTGAAGAAAGAGAACGGATGAGTCATATACCTTATGCATCAGCTATTGGTAGCATTATGTATGCAATGTTATGTACAAGACCTGATGTGGCTTATGCACTTAGTGTAACGAGCAGATATCAGTCTAATCCAGGTGAAGAACACTGGAAAGCCGTTAAGATGATTCTTAAGTACTTACGAAGGACTAAGGATATCTTTATGGTATACGGCAATGGAGAACTGAAACTAGAAGGCTTTACTGATTCTGGTTTTCAGTCCGATAAAGACGACTATAAATCCATGTCTGGATACTTATTTACTCTGAATGGAGCAGCAGTTAGTTGGAAAAGTTCCAAACAAGAAACAATTGCTGACTCTACGACAGAGGCTGAATATATTGCTGCATCTGATGCTGCAAAAGAAGCTGTTTGGATAAGGAACTTTATCCAAGGGTTGGGTGTAGTACCATCCGTTGTTGATCCAATAATGATTTATTGTGATAACAATGGGGCTATTGCGCAAGCAAAGGAGCCAAGATCTCATCAAAAATCCAAACACATTATGAGGCGATACCATTTGATTAGAGAAATCATTGGTAGAGGCGATGTCGTGATGGAGCGAGTCGACTCAGCAGAAAATATAGCAGACCCCTTAACTAAACCCTTATCACAGAAAGTGTTCGAAGGACATCTTGAGAAGATGGGTCTTAGATACATGAGTGATTGGAACTAGGGCAAGTGGGAGATTGTTAGAGTAGGGTACCCGGCGTTCCAATCTAATTGGACGTATTCTACTTGTAAATACAGTCTATTGGAATTATATTATGAATAAGGCATTTCTTTATCTTAAGAGAAAGCATTTATCTTATAATTGCACTTAAGATAAAATCCCTAGATCACTTATGGTTATAAGGTATGGTTGCGCATAGAGATGGTGATCATGGAACATACCTTGAAAGCCGTGATCTTAAATACAGTTCCAAGTCGATGGATGTTTCGAGATGGGATATCGAATAATCCATAAAAGACTTGCACATAGTTTGTATGCTTGTTGGACAAGAATGTTGCATTCCATCAACATTAGCGTAAGACGTAAGTACATTTATGTGGGTGCTTGTTAGAGAACAAGTTCACTGAACATGACCGTATGAAAATTCTTAATGAAGAATTTATTCAGTCGAATAAGAATTTTCATGTTACAATAGTACATGACTAATCCTAAGACTTGAGGCACAATGGTAACTTTGTGCATATTACATTCTACTTTGATTTATCCTTTTGGTAGCTAGCACTATCGTTTAAAGGGATAAGTTGGGTATTATGTTAATATGTATGGAAGTTTGTTAGTGGCCAATAAAGGATTCGACACTTATGAAGATAAGTGAATTTCCTATGTGTTTCATAGTTATTAATCCAAAGTCCTTGGCCAAGGCAGAGATGAATAGTGATTCATAACCGGGTTAATAAACATGAAATAGAATCATAGTTATTAAGTCAATTTGGGTTTCGACAAAATCATACCCAAGACTTAATCGGGAAATTAGATGTCGAAAGGATTTTACATGTATGGAGTTGTAATCGGAATAGGTTTACTCGCTATTCACTTAATACTAGATTCATGATACTTGCTAGGTGTTACCATGATATGTGGGTTCATGAATTAAGGGGTTAATTCTTGAATAAGAGTTAATAAGATTTAACTCAAATTACAAAGTGTTGTAAACCCACTACTAGTATTAATAGTGAACCTAAAAGGTCACACTAATTATGAACAAAGGTAAAGATTGTATTTCTAATGGTTAGAATTAATTGATAAATATCTAATTTGATTAGATGTCAATTAAAGGAATATATTAATCAATAAGATTGATTAATTACATTTTGGATATTACTTTAGTAATTAAAGTAATTACTAAATTAATAAAGTTGAATTTTAAAATAGGATTTTAAATTTCAAATCCAAAATAATAATAATATGATTATTATAATATGGATGAAAATTGGGAAATGAATATAATAATAAAGTCTTGGAATAGATTCTCAAGATTTATTATTATATTATTATTTTTATCTTTAAATATGATTTAAGGATTAAAATAATAAAATGAATATAATAAATGGTGGTTAGATGGTTGTTTGAACTACTTAACATTGTTTATTATATATAAAGTCAATAGTTAGTAATATGATTTTTAAATAAAATCAGATTTTATTTAATATTACTAAATATTGATTATTTTATGCTAAAATGTTTAGTATAAATAGATGCAAAATGTTTGCAAATTATGCTAAGTGATTTTGTGAGAAATTCAAAGAGAGAAGAAAGTGTTCTTCATATATTTCAAGAAAGTGTTCTTGGAAATTCCCAAATTATATATATATATATATATATATTCCTATACGAGAAAACCGAGACATTCCTACTAGCGAAGGAAGGTAGTCGGAACCGGGCTTCATAGGGTGGATACGATTAGAGGGAAGACACTTGGATTCCTCAAGCGAGTAACCTCAATCCGTTGACGTTACAAACCGGGAACCGATTCCCACAATCCACTTCGGTTAAATTGAAGGAGTTCAAGAACTACTCGGTAAATACTATTTATTTGTATTTGTATTTACTTTATTATAACAAATCAAAATTTGTATGTGATGCATGTTTTAAAGATGACGATCAGTTAATTCGCAATTAGTATGTACGGGTGTTGTATTTATTCGATAAATACTTACTTTGAAAAATTTTAAATTCCGCTGCTTAAAGCCCGTACGGTACTATCGAACCCAACAGTGGTATCAGAGCCACGGTTATCGTCTTTAAAACAGATTTTGATTTGTTAAGACTTATGAGATAAGCAATATAATTAATTTTTTATATGATAAAAATATTAATTATAAAATTAAAAATCGTTTTTAAGCCACACGAGTCGTGTGACCTTGTCACACGAGTCGTGTGGCATGAAGAAAAATTTTGATTTTAGCTTCGTGATTTTCACACGAGTCGTGTGACCTTGTCACACGAGTCGTGTGAGCTCACACGAGTCGTGTGACGAGCCACACGAGTCGTGTGAGTCTGGGAAAAATTTTGATTTTCAATTCGTATTTTTCACACGAGTCGTGTGATAAGATCACACGGGTCGTGTGACCCTCACACGAGTCGTGTGACTCATAAATTGATATTTTATGTTCATTTCATTAGATGAATGTTTTAGGGATGATCATGAGCCTCATATTCATTATGTTTGAATGGATGTTTTCATTTTCAATATGATTGAATGAATGAATGGATGTTTAATTATGTTTTCAATATGATTGAAGAAATGTAATTTATCGAGACCTGCGAGTCTCTTGAGATGAAATTTGTAAAATTTTAAATTTTGTATCGTTAGAGATTAGATCAAGGTGGAGACCGTTCGATGACAAAGGCCCACGCATGTGTGGGTAATTTTACAAGTTGTAATCTCGAAGGCCTGTGCTTGTACGGGTAGATAGAATAAATGTAATAGAAGTAGTTCTACTATTTGTTTTATCACGTACATATGCATAGATCCATTTTGGCTCGAATGGATCGAATAGGAAAGGACATGATCATCCCACCATGCATTAGATGTATGTTAGGTTTATTTACGCTTTCGTTTCATTAGATGACTGAAACTGGTAAATAAACGTAAAGATGGTAATCGATGAGATCAAGGAACCCAAACGGATTAATTTGATTAATTCCATATCAAATCAATAATGGATAAAAATAAGTTGGAACTTATTAATCCAGGCCTTCCATCAAAAGTAGATGACATGAGATGCTACGATGTTTTATCATTGGCCACGAGTCGTGGGATGATTCTATGTCGAAAGCTGTGAACTCTATTAAATATATTGATATTCGTGAGACGGATTCCTCTTTGTGTTGGCCATGAGTCGTGGGACACTCTGGTGGGCCGTTATCATGAAAGTTTTGATGGGTTTGATTTGACACCGAGTAATATATATGGAGTCATAAAATTGAGGTATATAAGGAAAGGTGAGGCAAAACATCTTGAAGGTTGTATAGAGATACAATTGTCAAAAAGTTGACTACCGATAAAATTGTTTCATGGTGGCATCATAAAATTGGGACATGAAATATTTTTATTGGACTTCAAGCCCACTATGAAAATAATGATTTTCATAATTATAATGAGGTTCTAATTAAATTAGTGGGAGACATTTAATGTTAAAGACCTAATATTAAATGAATATAAATTCCATAGTCTAATTATTTTCTGCTTCGTTTGTTATTTTTGTAGATCAAACTACTAAAATGGCTAAGAATCCAATCGCGAGTATCCTTGATCATAATAAATTAACTGGTCCCAACTTCAATGATTGGTTGAGGAACCTAAAGATTGTTCTTCAGTCTGAGAAGCGAGAGTATGTTTTGGAAACAGCTCCTCCTCCTCCACCGGAGGATCAGACTGCTGAAGAGTATGGAGCCTACTTGCGTCATGTTGATGACAATCTCCAAGCTCGGTGCTACATGCTAGCATCAATGTCTAATGAGCTACAGAGACAGAACGAATTACTGAATAATGCTTCTGAAATCCTAACTCACCTGCAAGAGTTGTATGGTGATCGGACGCGACAAATTAGATATCAGATATCTAAAGAGCTTTTCAGGTGTCGTATGACCGAGGGCTCTTCAGTTCATGATCATGGACTGAAGATGATAGCTCTTGTGGAAAGACTCGAATCACTTGGAGTCATTATGGATAATGAACTCTATGTGGATTTATTGTTGCAATCTCTGCCAGCGTCATTCGATAACTTTGTCGTTAACTACAACATGCATAATATGGAAACTGATCTTCCAGGATTATTAAACATGTTGAAGACGGCTGAGTCCACCATTAAAAAGGACAAGCCGGTACTTCTTGTTGGATCCACTTCCGGATCAAAGGCTACTAAGTCTAAGAAAAGGAAGAGGAAGGGAAAGGTTCCCAATAAGCCCAACAAGAAGGCATATAATGATAAAGGGAAGAACAAACAGAAGGTTAATTCTCAGGCCGATCATGAATGTTTTCATTGTGGCAAAACTGGGCACTGGAAGAGGAACTGCAAGGAGTATCTTGCTAGTCTGAAAAGTTCAGGTATTTATTTTGTTGAAGTTAACTTGTCTGTTAACGATTCTTCTTGGGTATTGGATACCGGCTGTGGCTCACATATTTGCAATGATTTGCAGATGATGGCAAGAAGTAATATGCTAGATGGTGAAGAAACAATCCTAAGGATGGGCAATGGGGCAAGAGTTGCTGCTAAAGCTATTGGGACTGTTTATCTAGCATTGAATAATGATGTAAAGATTTGTCTATCAAACTGTTTGTATGTTCCGGATTTAATAAAAAACATTATTTCTATTCCAATATTGGATAAGGAAGGTTTTAAGTTTGTCATTGAAAATGGAAAATGTTCTATTTTCAAAGACACAACTTTTATTTATTCTGGAAATTTGACAAATGGGTTGTATACCATTACACCACAAAGTCCCATCCTAACCATTCAACAAAATAAAAGGAAATTAGATAATCATAGTTCATTCACAATTTGGCATGCTAGATTAGGTCATATATCCGAAAAACGGATTCACAAATTGGGACCTAAACTCGACCTTAGGGGAGAGGATAGGTTGCCTACATGTGAGTCATGTCTTAAAGGTAAAATGACTAAATCACCATTTGTTGGACAAGTGGAGCGAGCTAAAGGTTTGTTGGATTTGATCCATACAGATGTTTGTGGACCACTAAACGTTAGTGCAATGGGGAACTATCACTATTTCATAACCTTCACTGATGATTATTCACGGTATGGTTATGTTTACCTATTGAGGTACAAATCTGAAGTATTTGAAAAGTTCAAAGAATTCAGAAATGAAGTGGAGAAACAAATTGGTAGAAATATTAAAGTTCTTCGATCAGATCGAGGAGGTGAATATTTGACTAATGAGTTTCTTGATTATTTAAAAGATAATGGGATTGTCTCACAGTGGACGCCTCCTGGAACTCCACAACTCAATGGGGTTTCAGAAAGGAGGAATCGAACATTGTTGGACATGGTTCGATCGATGATGAGTACCACTGATCTACCTCTTTCATTCTGGGGCTATGCCTTAGAAACAGCAGCATATATTTTGAATAGAGTGCCAAGTAAAGCTGTACCCAGCACACCTTATGAGATATGGTGTGGTAAATCACCCTCATACAAATATTTACGAGTATGGGGTTGTACTGCTTATGTAAAGCAGTTAGTGGGAGGTAAGTTGGATATGAGATCCATCTTATGTAAATTTGTGGGGTATCCTAGAGAGTCTATTGGATACTATTTCTATGATCCCTCTGAACAAAAGGTGTTTGTTTCGAGGAATGCTGTATTCTTAGAGAAAGATTTTATCTCAAAGAATAGCGGAGTCATAGAACTTAAT
The DNA here is from genome assembly GCA_008636005.1 of Striga asiatica. NCBI lineage: Eukaryota > Viridiplantae > Streptophyta > Magnoliopsida > Lamiales > Orobanchaceae > Striga > Striga asiatica. The sequence goes on along the minus strand of BKCP01005960.1, from coordinate 2,209,796 downwards.
GAAGAACAACCACAAATTCCACTAAGTACCACGGAAAACATACCAGTAGAGACTGGACCATCTAAAACACAACCTCTTCGGAGATCCGAAAGGGTTTCTAGGGCGCCTGAAAGGCTATACCTATTGTCAAAAGACAATGAAGAGGGATTCCTTTTGGATAATGATCCAATAAGCTATGATGAGGCAATGTTGGACATTGACTCAGATAAATGGCAAGAAGCTATGCAATCCGAAATAGATTCCATGTATTCAAACAAAGTATGGACTTTGGTTGATCCACCACAGGGTATTGTACCCATAGGTTGTAAATGGGTTTACAAGCGAAAACGTGGTGTAGATGGAGAAGTAAATACTTTTAAAGCAAGACTGGTTGCTAAAGGTTATACTCAAAAACAAGGTGTTGATTATGAGGAAACTTTTTCACCAGTAGCAATGCTTAAATCTATTCGGATATTGCTAGCCATAGCTGCGTATTATGACTACGAGATATGGCAAATGGATGTGAAAACTGCTTTTCTTAATGGAAATATTAAGGAAGACATTTATATGAAACAACCGCAAGGTTTCATATCCAATGGGAGTGAACAAATGGTTTGTAAACTTCAAAGGTCTATTTATGGACTTAAACAAGCTTCGAGGAGTTGGAATATTCGGTTTGATGAAACGATCAAAACGTTTGATTTTCATAAGAATCCGGATGAACCATGTGTTTATAAGAAGGTTAGTGGGAGTGCAGTTACATTTGTTGTTCTATATGTTGATGACATCCTACTCATTGGGAATGATGTAGGGATGTTGCAGTCAACTAGGACATGGTTGTCAAAACAGTTTTCCATGAAAGACTTGGGAGAAGCATCCTTTATCCTAGGGATAAAAATCTATAGGGATAGATTTAAACGGATGATCGGACTATCCCAGTCGACGTACATAAATAAGGTGCTACAACGGTTTAGCATGGAAGAATCCAAACGAGGATATATTCCAATGAGTCATGGGATTTCTCTTTCTAAGACGATGTCTCCAAAGACACCTGAAGAAAGAGAACGGATGAGTCATATACCTTATGCATCAGCTATTGGTAGCATTATGTATGCAATGTTATGTACAAGACCTGATGTGGCTCATGCACTTAGTGTAACGAGCAGATATCAGTCTAATCCAGGTGAAGAACACTGGAAAGCCGTTAAGATGATTCTTAAGTACTTACGAAGGACTAAGGATATCTTTATGGTATACGGCAATGGAGAACTGAAACTAGAAGGCTTTACTGATTCTGGTTTTCAGTCCGATAAAGACGACTATAAATCCATGTCTGGATACTTATTTACTCTGAATGGAGCAGCAGTTAGTTGGAAAAGTTCCAAACAAGAAACAATTGCTGACTCTACGACAGAGGCTGAATATATTGCTGCATCTGATGCTGCAAAAGAAGCTGTTTGGATAAGGAACTTTATCCAAGGGTTGGGTGTAGTACCATCCGTTGTTGATCCAATAATGATTTATTGTGATAACAATGGGGCTATTGCGCAAGCAAAGGAGCCAAGATCTCATCAAAAATCCAAACACATTATGAGGCGATACCATTTGATTAGAGAAATCATTGGTAGAGGCGATGTCGTGATGGAGCGAGTCGACTCAGCAGAAAATATAGCAGACCCCTTAACTAAACCCTTATCACAGAAAGTGTTCGAAGGACATCTTGAGAAGATGGGTCTTAGATACATGAGTGATTGGAACTAGGGCAAGTGGGAGATTGTTAGAGTAGGGTACCCGGCGTTCCAATCTAATTGGACGTATTCTACTTGTAAATACAGTCTATTGGAATTATATTATGAATAAGGCATTTCTTTATCTTAAGAGAAAGCATTTATCTTATAATTGCACTTAAGATAAAATCCCTAGATCACTTATGGTTATAAGGTATGGTTGCGCATAGAGATGGTGATCATGGAACATACCTTGAAAGCCGTGATCTTAAATACAGTTCCAAGTCGATGGATGTTTCGAGATGGGATATCGAATAATCCATAAAAGACTTGCACATAGTTTGTATGCTTGTTGGACAAGAATGTTGCATTCCATCAACATTAGCGTAAGACGTAAGTACATTTATGTGGGTGCTTGTTAGAGAACAAGTTCACTGAACATGACCGTATGAAAATTCTTAATGAAGAATTTATTCAGTCGAATAAGAATTTTCATGTTACAATAGTACATGACTAATCCTAAGACTTGAGGCACAATGGTAACTTTGTGCATATTACATTCTACTTTGATTTATCCTTTTGGTAGCTAGCACTATCGTTTAAAGGGATAAGTTGGGTATTATGTTGATATGTATGGAAGTTTGTTAGTGGCCAATAAAGGATTCGACACTTATGAAGATAAGTGAATTTCCTATGTGTTTCATAGTTATTAATCCAAAGTCCTTGGCCAAGGCAGAGATGAATAGTGATTCATAACCGGGTTAATAAACATGAAATAGAATCATAGTTATTAAGTCAATTTGGGTTTCGACAAAATCATACCCAAGACTTAATCGGGAAATTAGATGTCGAAAGGATTTTACATGTATGGAGTTGTAATCGGAATAGGTTTACTCGCTATTCACTTAATACTAGATTCATGCTACTTGCTAGGTGTTACCATGATATGTGGGTTCATAAATTAAAGGGTTAATTCATGAATAAGAGTTAATAAGATTTAACTCAAATTACAAAGTGTTGTAAACCCACTACTAGTATTAAGGTGAACCTAAAAGGTCACACTAATTATGAACAAAGGTAAAGATTGTATTTCTAATGGTTAGAATTAATTGATAAATATCTAATTTGATTAGATATCAATTAAAGGAATATATTAATCAATAAGATTGATTAATTACATTTTGGATATTACTTTAGTAATTAAGGTAATTACTAAATTAATAAAGTTGAATTTTAAAATAGGATTTTAAATTTCAAAAATCCAAAATAATAATAATATGATTATTATAATATTGGGAAAATGATATAATAATAAAGTCTTGAGAAAGATTCTCAAGATTTATTATCCAATTATTATTTATATCTTTAAATATGATTTAAGGATTAAAATAATAAATATGATTATAATAAAATGGTTGTTGATGGTTGTTTGAACTACTTAACATATCTTATTATTTTCAAAGTCAAAAGTTAGTAAATACTATTTAAATAAAATTTGATTTTATTTAATATTACTAAATGTTGATTATTTTATGCTAAAATGTTTAGTATAAATATATGCAAAATGGTTTTGCATTTAAGTGAAGTTTTTGATCCTAAATTTCTAAGTGTTAGAAAGAGAAGAAAGTGTTCTTCATAAAACTTCAAGAAAGAGTTCTTAAAATTCCCAAATAAAATTCATAAATATTCCTATACAAGAAAACCGAGTCTTTTCTACTAGCGAAGGAAAGTCGTCGGAACCGGGCTTCATAGGGTGGATACGTTTAGAGGGAAGACACTTGGATTCCTCTAGCGAGTAACCTCAAGTCGTTGAAGTTACAACCGGGAACCGATTCCCTCATCCATCATCAATAGTGAAGGAGTTCAAGACATTCGGTAAATATTTTTACTAGTATTTACTTTATAGTAACAAATCAAAATTTGTATATGATGCATGTTTTAAAGATGACGATCAGTTAATTCGCAATTAGTATGTACGGGTGTTGTATTTATACGATAAATACTTACTTTAAAAATTTTAAATTCCGCTGCGTACAGCCCGTACGGTACTATCGAACCCAACAGTGGTATCAGAGCCACGGTTATCGTCTTTAAAACAGATTTTGATTTGTTAAGACTTATGAGATAAGCAATATAATTAATTTTTTATATGATAAAAATATTAATTATAAAATTAAAAATCGTTTTTAAGCCACACGAGTCGTGTGACCTTGTCACACGAGTCGTGTGGCATGAAGAAAAATTTTGATTTTAGCTTCGTGATTTTCACACGAGTCGTGTGACCTTGTCACACGAGTCGTGTGAGCTCACACGAGTCGTGTGACGAGCCACACGAGTCGTGTGAGTCTGGGAAAAATTTTGATTTTCAATTCGTATTTTTCACACGAGTCGTGTGATAAGATCACACGGGTCGTGTGACCCTCACACGAGTCGTGTGACTCATAAATTGATATTTTATGTTCATTTCATTAGATGAATGTTTTAGGGATGATCATGAGCCTCATATTCATTATGTTTGAATGGATGTTTTCATTTTCAATATGATTGAATGAATGAATGGATGTTTAATTATGTTTTCAATATGATTGAAGAAATGTAATTTATCGAGACCTGCGAGTCTCTTGAGATGAAATTTGTAAAATTTTAAATTTTGTATCGTTAGAGATTAGATCAAGGTGGAGACCGTTCGATGACAAAGGCCCACGCATGTGTGGGTAATTTTACAAGTTGTAATCTCGAAGGCCTGTGCTTGTACGGGTAGATAGAATAAATGTAATAGAAGTAGTTCTACTATTTGTTTTATCACGTACATATGCATAGATCCATTTTGGCTCGAATGGATCGAATAGGAAAGGACATGATCATCCCACCATGCATTAGATGTATGTTAGGTTTATTTACGCTTTCGTTTCATTAGATGACTGAAACTGGTAAATAAACGTAAAGATGGTAATCGATGAGATCAAGGAACCCAAACGGATTAATTTGATTAATTCCATATCAAATCAATAATGGATAAAAATAAGTTGGAACTTATTAATCCAGGCCTTCCATCAAAAGTAGATGACATGAGATGCTACGATGTTTTATCATTGGCCACGAGTCGTGGGATGATTCTATGTCGAAAGCTGTGAACTCTATTAAATATATTGATATTCGTGAGACGGATTCCTCTTTGTGTTGGCCATGAGTCGTGGGACACTCTGGTGGGCCGTTATCATGAAAGTTTTGATGGGTTTGATTTGACACCGAGTAATATATATGGAGTCATAAAATTGAGGTATATAAGGAAAGGTGAGGCAAAACATCTTGAAGGTTGTATAGAGATACAATTGTCAAAAAGTTGACTACCGATAAAATTGTTTCATGGTGGCATCATAAAATTGGGACATGAAATATTTTTATTGGACTTCAAGCCCACTATGAAAATAATGATTTTCATAATTATAATGAGGTTCTAATTAAATTAGTGGGAGACATTTAATGTTAAAGACCTAATATTAAATGAATATAAATTCCATAGTCTAATTATTTTCTGCTTCGTTTGTTATTTTTGTAGATCAAACTACTAAAATGGCTAAGAATCCAATCGCGAGTATCCTTGATCATAATAAATTAACTGGTCCCAACTTCAATGATTGGTTGAGGAACCTAAAGATTGTTCTTCAGTCTGAGAAGCGAGAGTATGTTTTGGAAACAGCTCCTCCTCCTCCACCGGAGGATCAGACTGCTGAAGAGTATGGAGCCTACTTGCGTCATGTTGATGACAATCTCCAAGCTCGGTGCTACATGCTAGCATCAATGTCTAATGAGCTACAGAGACAGAACGAATTACTGAATAATGCTTCTGAAATCCTAACTCACCTGCAAGAGTTGTATGGTGATCGGACGCGACAAATTAGATATCAGATATCTAAAGAGCTTTTCAGGTGTCGTATGACCGAGGGCTCTTCAGTTCATGATCATGGACTGAAGATGATAGCTCTTGTGGAAAGACTCGAATCACTTGGAGTCATTATGGATAATGAACTCTATGTGGATTTATTGTTGCAATCTCTGCCAGCGTCATTCGATAACTTTGTCGTTAACTACAACATGCATAATATGGAAACTGATCTTCCAGGATTATTAAACATGTTGAAGACGGCTGAGTCCACCATTAAAAAGGACAAGCCGGTACTTCTTGTTGGATCCACTTCCGGATCAAAGGCTACTAAGTCTAAGAAAAGGAAGAGGAAGGGAAAGGTTCCCAATAAGCCCAACAAGAAGGCATATAATGATAAAGGGAAGAACAAACAGAAGGTTAATTCTCAGGCCGATCATGAATGTTTTCATTGTGGCAAAACTGGGCACTGGAAGAGGAACTGCAAGGAGTATCTTGCTAGTCTGAAAAGTTCAGGTATTTATTTTGTTGAAGTTAACTTGTCTGTTAACGATTCTTCTTGGGTATTGGATACCGGCTGTGGCTCACATATTTGCAATGATTTGCAGATGATGGCAAGAAGTAATATGCTAGATGGTGAAGAAACAATCCTAAGGATGGGCAATGGGGCAAGAGTTGCTGCTAAAGCTATTGGGACTGTTTATCTAGCATTGAATAATGATGTAAAGATTTGTCTATCAAACTGTTTGTATGTTCCGGATTTAATAAAAAACATTATTTCTATTCCAATATTGGATAAGGAAGGTTTTAAGTTTGTCATTGAAAATGGAAAATGTTCTATTTTCAAAGACACAACTTTTATTTATTCTGGAAATTTGACAAATGGGTTGTATACCATTACACCACAAAGTCCCATCCTAACCATTCAACAAAATAAAAGGAAATTAGATAATCATAGTTCATTCACAATTTGGCATGCTAGATTAGGTCATATATCCGAAAAACGGATTCACAAATTGGGACCTAAACTCGACCTTAGGGGAGAGGATAGGTTGCCTACATGTGAGTCATGTCTTAAAGGTAAAATGACTAAATCACCATTTGTTGGACAAGTGGAGCGAGCTAAAGGTTTGTTGGATTTGATCCATACAGATGTTTGTGGACCACTAAACGTTAGTGCAATGGGGAACTATCACTATTTCATAACCTTCACTGATGATTATTCACGGTATGGTTATGTTTACCTATTGAGGTACAAATCTGAAGTATTTGAAAAGTTCAAAGAATTCAGAAATGAAGTGGAGAAACAAATTGGTAGAAATATTAAAGTTCTTCGATCAGATCGAGGAGGTGAATATTTGACTAATGAGTTTCTTGATTATTTAAAAGATAATGGGATTGTCTCACAGTGGACGCCTCCTGGAACTCCACAACTCAATGGGGTTTCAGAAAGGAGGAATCGAACATTGTTGGACATGGTTCGATCGATGATGAGTACCACTGATCTACCTCTTTCATTCTGGGGCTATGCCTTAGAAACAGCAGCATATATTTTGAATAGAGTGCCAAGTAAAGCTGTACCCAGCACACCTTATGAGATATGGTGTGGTAAATCACCCTCATACAAATATTTACGAGTATGGGGTTGTACTGCTTATGTAAAGCAGTTAGTGGGAGGTAAGTTGGATATGAGATCCATCTTATGTAAATTTGTGGGGTATCCTAGAGAGTCTATTGGATACTATTTCTATGATCCCTCTGAACAAAAGGTGTTTGTTTCGAGGAATGCTGTATTCTTAGAGAAAGATTTTATCTCAAAGAATAGCGGAGTCATAGAACTTAATGAAGAACAACCACAAATTCCACTAAGTACCACGGAAAACATACCAGTAGAGACTGGACCATCTAAAACACAACCTCTTCGGAGATCCGAAAGGGTTTCTAGGGCGCCTGAAAGGCTATACCTATTGTCAAAAGACAATGAAGAGGGATTCCTTTTGGATAATGATCCAATAAGCTATGATGAGGCAATGTTGGACATTGACTCAGATAAATGGCAAGAAGCTATGCAATCCGAAATAGATTCCATGTATTCAAACAAAGTATGGACTTTGGTTGATCCACCACAGGGTATTGTACCCATAGGTTGTAAATGGGTTTACAAGCGAAAACGTGGTGTAGATGGAGAAGTAAATACTTTTAAAGCAAGACTGGTTGCTAAAGGTTATACTCAAAAACAAGGTGTTGATTATGAGGAAACTTTTTCACCAGTAGCAATGCTTAAATCTATTCGGATATTGCTAGCCATAGCTGCGTATTATGACTACGAGATATGGCAAATGGATGTGAAAACTGCTTTTCTTAATGGAAATATTAAGGAAGACATTTATATGAAACAACCGCAAGGTTTCATATCCAATGGGAGTGAACAAATGGTTTGTAAACTTCAAAGGTCTATTTATGGACTTAAACAAGCTTCGAGGAGTTGGAATATTCGGTTTGATGAAACGATCAAAACGTTTGATTTTCATAAGAATCCGGATGAACCATGTGTTTATAAGAAGGTTAGTGGGAGTGCAGTTACATTTGTTGTTCTATATGTTGATGACATCCTACTCATTGGGAATGATGTAGGGATGTTGCAGTCAACTAGGACATGGTTGTCAAAACAGTTTTCCATGAAAGACTTGGGAGAAGCATCCTTTATCCTAGGGATAAAAATCTATAGGGATAGATTTAAACGGATGATCGGACTATCCCAGTCGACGTACATAAATAAGGTGCTACAACGGTTTAGCATGGAAGAATCCAAACGAGGATATATTCCAATGAGTCATGGGATTTCTCTTTCTAAGACGATGTCTCCAAAGACACCTGAAGAAAGAGAACGGATGAGTCATATACCTTATGCATCAGCTATTGGTAGCATTATGTATGCAATGTTATGTACAAGACCTGATGTGGCTCATGCACTTAGTGTAACGAGCAGATATCAGTCTAATCCAGGTGAAGAACACTGGAAAGCCGTTAAGATGATTCTTAAGTACTTACGAAGGACTAAGGATATCTTTATGGTATACGGCAATGGAGAACTGAAACTAGAAGGCTTTACTGATTCTGGTTTTCAGTCCGATAAAGACGACTATAAATCCATGTCTGGATACTTATTTACTCTGAATGGAGCAGCAGTTAGTTGGAAAAGTTCCAAACAAGAAACAATTGCTGACTCTACGACAGAGGCTGAGTATATTGCTGCATCTGATGCTGCAAAAGAAGCTGTTTGGATAAGGAACTTCATCCAAGGGTTGGGTGTAGTACCATCTGTTGTTGATCCAATAATGATTTATTGTGATAACAATGGGGCTATTGCACAAGCAAAGGAGCCAAGATCTCATCAAAGATCCAAACACATTATGAGACGATACCATTTGATTAGAGAAATCATTGGTAGAGGCGACGTCGTGATGGAGCGAGTCGACTCAGCAGAAAATATAGCAGACCCCTTAACTAAGCCTTTATCACAGAAAGTATTCGAAGGACATCTTGAGAAGATGGGTCTAAGATACATGAGTGATTGGAACTAGGGCAAGTGGGAGATTGTTAGAGTAGTATACCCAGCGTTCCAATCGGATTGGACGTATTCTACTTGTAAATACGATCTATTGGAATTATATTGTAAATAAGGCAACACTTTATTTTAAGAGTACGCGTTTATACTATAAATGCACTTAAGATAAAGTCCCTAGATCACTTATGGTTATAAGGTATGGTTGCGCATAGAGATGGTGATCATGGAACATACCTTGAAAGCCGTGATCTTAAATACAGTTCCAAGTCGACGGATGTTTCGAGAAGGGATATCGAATAATCCATAAAAGACTTGCACATAGTATGTATGCTTGTTGGACAAGAATGTTGCATTCCATCAACATTAGCGTATGACGCAAGTACATTTATGTGGGTGCTTGTTAGAGAACAAGTTCACTGAACGTGACCGTATGAAAATTCTTAATGAAGAATTTATTCAGTCGAATAAGAATTTTCATGTTACAATAGTACATGACTAATCCTTAGACTTGAGGCACAATGGTAACTTTGTGCATATTACATTCTACTTTGATTTATCCTTTTGGTAGCTAGCACTATCGTATAAAGGGATATTTTGGGTATTATGTTAATATGTATGGAAGTTTGTTAGTGGCCAACAAAGGATTCGACACTTATGAAGATAAGTGAATTTCCTATGTGTTTCAATGTTAGTAATTCAAAGTCCTTGGCCAAGGCAGAGATGAATGGAGATTCATACCCGGATTACTACACTTTGAAATAGAATCATAGTATTAAGTCAATTTGGGTTTCGACAAAATCATACCCAAGACTTAATCGGGAAATTAGATGTCGAAAGGATTCTACATGTATGCACTTGTAATCGGAATAGGTTTACTCGCTATTCACTTAATACTAGATTCATGCTACTTGCTAGGTGTTCCCATGATATGTGGGTTCTTGAATTAAAGGGTTAATTCATGAATAAGAGTTAATGTGATTAACTCAAATTACAAAGTGTTGTAAACCCACTACTAGTATTAAGGTGAACCTAAAAGGTCACACCTATTATGAACAAAGGTGAAAAATGTATTTCTAAAGAGTTAGAATTAATTGACAATATCTAATTTGATTAGATGTCAATTAAAGGAATATATTAATCAATAAGATTGGTTAATTACATTTTGGATATTACTTTAGTAATTAAGGTAATTACTAAATTAATATATTGGAATTTAAAATTGGATTTTAAATTTCCAAACCAAAATAATAATAATATGATTATTATTATATGGATGAAAATTTGGAAATGAATATAATAATAAAGTCTTGGAATAGATTCTCAAGATTTATTATTCTATTATCTTTAAATATGATTTAAGGATTAAAATTATAATTATGAATATAATAGATGGTGGTTGATGGTGGTTATGAACAACCTCACATTGTTTATTATATTCAAAGTCAAAAGTTAGTAATTGTATTTAAATAAAATTAGATTTTATTTAAATATTACTAAATATTGATTATTTTATGCTAAAATGTTTAGTATAAATATGTGCAAAATGATTTTGCATTTGTATTGGATTCATTCCTAAAATTTCTAAGTGTTAGAAAGAAGAAAAAGTTCTTCATAAACATCAAGAAAGAGTTCTTGATATTTCCAAATAAAATCCATACATATTTCTATACAAGAAAACCGAGTCATTCCTACTAGCGAAGGAAAGTCGTCGGAACCGGGCTTCATAGGGTGGATACGTTTAGAGGGAAGACATTTGGATTCCTAAAGTGAGTAATCTCAATCAGTTGAAGTTATCAAACCGGGAACCGATTCCCACAATCCACATCATCGTTGAAGGAGTTCAAGACATTCGGTAAATACTTAATATTTGTATTTACTTTATTGTAACAAATCAAAATTTGTATATGATGCATGTTTTAAAGATGACGATCAGTTAATTCGCAATTAGTATGTACGGGTATTGTATTTATGTGATAAATACTTACTTTGAAAAATTTTAAATTCCGCTGCTTAAAGCCCGTACGATACTAGCGAACCCAACAGGTACGTCCCATCCCAGAGTACACAATCACACAGGGTGAGGCATCAACTGCCAACATTGGTGGAGGTAGAAGACGCTGTGACTGCAAACGACAACAATGCCTGTTCGGACTCGTCTAAGCTCGAAATTGAGTTCCGTTTCTTCCTATATGTCGCCAACGAACCCGTCTACACAACCACGATTTCCGGGTCAATTTTTGGGTTAAATCTATTCCTCACATGGCTAAATAATTAACAAATCACCTATTAACAAATCCTCTGTGTACCATCTATTTATATAATGAGTGATTTGTTAATTATTTAGCCCATGAGGAATAGATTGAACCCGAAAAATAGTTTTCTGACTGTTGGAGGCCAAGAGGTCACACTAGGAGCGTCGTTCTGTCAAGTTCTATCCGAGGAGGACTACGTCTCATCCCAGAAAACACAGTCATAGAGGGCGAGACATCAACCCCCTGTCAAAATTGGTGGAGGTAGAAGACGTCGTGACCACGAACGACAACAACGCCCGTTCGAAATTGAGTTTTACTTTTTCCTATACGTAGCTAACGAACCTCTCTATTCAATGATGCATGCATGACCAAATTATTCTTGAAATCATATTCTCCCAAAGCTCTTGACCTACACATTAAACGTGTTTCGCGCGACTTTGCTTTTTGGGCCCGTTCGGACTTGTCCAAGCTCGAAATTGATTTCCGCTTCTTCGTATATGTCGCCAACGAACCCATCTACACAACCATGATTGCCCGGTCAATTTTTGGGTTAAATCTATTCCTCACGGGGATAAATAATTAACAAATCACCTATTAACAAATTCTCTGTGGACCATCTATTTATATAATGGGTAATTTGTTAATTATTTAGCCCGTGAGGAATAGATTTATCCCGAAAATTGACCAGAAAATCATGGTTGTGTAGATGGGTTTGTTGGCGACATATAGGAAAAAGCGGTAATGAATTTCGAGCTTGGACGAGTCTGAACGGGCCCAAAAAGCAAAGTCGCGTGAAACACGTTTAATGTATCGGTCAAGAGCTTTGGGAGAATATGATTTCAAGAATAATTTGACCATGCAAGCATCATTGGATAGAGGGGTTCATTAGCCACGTATAGGAAAAAACGGAACTCAATTCCGAGTTCAGACGAGCCCAAACGTGCCCAAAACACAAAACACATACTATATATTAATTTTTTTATTCATTAATTTTTAAATATAAAACGTATTATCAAAATACGTTTTATAAATAATTATTTATTATAAGTAACTAACAAATAAAACGTACATTTTAGTTTTTAATTATTTGTTTAGTTCTTAATTATTTGTAAAACGTATAACCAAAATACGTTTTATTGATTTTTTTTTTTTTAAAACGTATTATGTGAATACGTTTTACACTAAAACGTATTGTCGGAATACGTTTTATACTATAAAACGTATTTTGAAAATACGTTTTTTAAATAAAAACGTATTCTTAAAATAGGTGGTTTTGATTTTTGTCCACATGCTTTTAAATTTTTTAGTTTTTGTCCACTTAATTTTTTTATTTTTAAATAAATAAATAAATCCTTATTTTTTTTGTTGGCATTTGGGCTAGGCTAAAAATAAATAAATAAAAAAATAAATTAAAGGTAATAGTTGGGAAAGAAAAAAAACAGGTCTGAGTTTCAGCCTAGCCCAAGCCTGAAGTGGATCCGTCCCTAGTTGAACGCGAACCTTAACGAGCCGAGCTGAGCTGAGCACACGAACTGTTCATTTAGTTTAGCAGCTCTAGAGGAAATCGACCATCCAAATATTTTATTCCAATCATGGCATATGGGCTCAAAAGGAGCTGTCTTAATTTCGTGGTCTCAAAAAGATCGACCATCCAATATTTATTTTATTCCAAATCATGGTATATGGGCTCAAAAGAGTTGTCTTAATTTCGTGGTCTCAAAAAGAATTTTTACTTATGACTTTGCGAAAAAAAGAATTTTCGCCTAAATATTACGTGGCAACATTTATTTGAATCTAAACTATAATAAGAGGGAAAAAGTGACTACCAAAAAAAAAAGAAAAAAAAAACATATCCAACATAAATGTTCCAGTGAAAAAAATTCTAATAAAAATTCTAACAGTATTCAAAGTTTATGGCTTCCGTTGCAAAATTTCAATGAATATTCTCATAGAAAACGACATTAAAATATTCGTGGGAATAAATTTTCGTAGGTGTTCTCATGACAAGAGTTTGATTTTCAACAATAATATTTTCCCGAGTTTATTGTTCTAAGAATTTCCATTGTAATATGAAATTTCTTTTAAAATACTTTTCCTGACAATAATTATAACTGGTGAGAAAACTACTATTAGAATCTTCATAATTCCATAAAAAAAAAATCGAAAGAAAAATTAATTCTAATGAACATTTGCATTAGAAAGTCTACTTATATTATCGTTGAATCTCTATTGAAATATATAGTTGGGATTTTCTAACAAAAAATGATCATTTTCTTAGAGTGAGGGAGTGAAATCCAAAATCAAGGGGACAATTGTCCTCGTAATTTCAACTCCTTATTCGCGAGTTGTTATGTATGAATTTTTTTGTTAGTTTTAGCGGGCAGTTAGAGCATCTGATTGGTCCATTAATTTGGACCATTTAAATGGATTGGTCCCCATTAAACCAATGCAGACATTCATTAACTTGTGGGGTTAAGGTTACCGTTCAATGGTGTTAACGGCTCTTTTAAGCCTTTTTTATTTTTATTTTTTTTACATTTTTCCTACACCAAAAATTTAACACTTCTCCTACACAAAAAATTTAGCAATTGCTCATTTCTCAAAAAAAAAATAAAAAAAATGGATCCCAATAATAGGCAAAACTTTCAAAATTTCTCAAGTTCTAATCCTACCAATCCTGATAAATTTTCACAAGCTCCTTAACCTGGACAATTTTTTCCACAATTCTCATCAAATTTTCCTTTTATGCAACAATCCCAAAATTATCCAATGTCTGGCAATATTCAATATTCATAATATCCTCCACAAGCTTTATTTCAAAACCACCACCTGAATATTGGCAGTACATAAGTAGTCAAAATATGGTGCAATCTTCTCCGCAACAATCGAGTCAATCTTCCGGATCTCAAATGAGGAAAGAACTCGATACTCAAACTTACATTCCGGAAACACAATTGCAGGATCGTGAAGCAGCCATAAATGTTGAAATGCCAAGAAACACACGTGTTGCTGCTGAGGGCCGGAAAAAACATCCACAATGGACAACGGAAGAGGACGTACTATTGGCAAAGGCTTATGTGACAATAAGTGACGATCCTATTACCGGTAATGATAAAAAAGCCGAAGCGTTTCGGGTACGTGTTGATTATAATGAAAATACACCTTCTAATCATATTTATAGAGATATTAATATGATAAGATCTCACTGGCATACTACAATTCAAAAAAAGGTGTATCGGTTCAATGAGTGCTATAACAGTATTTACTCTGTGTATCGAAGTGGTTGTAGTGATGAGGATATATTAAGTCGGGCTTACGAAAAATATCGTAGTGAGAGTAATGGTGTAGCCTTCAATCTTGACATGTGTGGAGAATCCTAAAAGATCGTCCTATGTTCATTCCACAATCTTCTAATGATATTTTTGTTGAGAGAAAAAAAACAAGGATTGATGAGTCTGGTGCCAGCAACACTTCATCAAAGGGAGATGCGAGCATTGATCTAGATGAACTTCATGAAGTGGCTCGCCCAATCGGACAGAAGGCAGCCAAACGGAAGGCCAAGGGCAAAGAAAAATCTAACCTTGATGAGATGACCACAAAATACAACAACATGGTTAAGCATCTTGCTGAGTTAACAAGCTTGAAAAAAGCTGAAGTTGAAGTTAAAAGAAAAACTCTTGAGGAAAAGAAGCAAAGGAATCGTTGAAAAGACTATGATATTTTAATGAGGGGCACAAGCCACATGACCCAAGAGCAACGTATTACTAATGAGAAAATGTGCTAAGTAATTCGAGAGAAATGGAAATTTTAGACTTTGCATTATCTATTTTAATTATCCTTAATTTTGTACGTTGTGATTTGAAAAATTGAATTTTTAACTTGTATTTCATTTAAGTTGTTCTTGTTATTCAAAGCAAACACACATATTTTATTCAAAGCAAACTCACATATTTCCTAGTCAAAAGAGAGAAGCTTCATCACAATTGCCTAGTCAAAGGAAGGGAGCTTCCTTACAACTTCTTGGTTAAAGAAAGGGAACTTCCTCGTAAGTTCCTAGTCAAAGGAAGGGAGCTTCCTTGCAACTTCCTGGTCAAATGAAGGGAGCTTCCTCGCAACTTCCTTACAAGAAGCATTTGTTTGGCTATAAATACCTCATTTTGTATCTTATTCTAAGTGAAAGAAAAAGAAGAGTCGAGTTTAGAGAGTGAGTCTTTTATTGTTTTCACATTGGTGTGTTGTTGTTATTCCATCTTGTCCGATTCTATTTCCTAACAATTTACACATTTTAAATTCAATTAGAATCCTCACAAAATGTCTCAAAATTCATATAGATCCGAGTCTAATTCATCATCATCCACCGATAGTGAAGATGGTGATAACACTAACGATTTAGAAGTTGAAATGATTTCATCAATCGTCCAACGAAGCCAAGAGTTACTTCAAGCATACCAACATGAAATTGAAGTTCGTAGAAGAAGAAGGTTCATCCAGAGAAATCGAGAAGATGGGCATAACAGACTTGTAAGTGATTATTTCTCTGACCATCCTGTCTACCCGGATCATATATTTCGTAGGCGTTTCCGTATGCGAAGAGAATTATTTCTTCGAATTGTGAATGCCCTTCAGACACAATCATCATATTTCCAACAAAACTTTGATTCATCAGGAAGACAAAGTTTGTCACCACTTCAAAAATGCACAGCAGCCATTCGTCAGTTGGCTTATGGAGTCCCAGCTGACCACCTTGATGAGTATGTACGTATGAGTGAGTCAACTGCTATCAAATGTCTTTTTAATTTTTGTGAAAGTGTGGTTCAAATTTTCGGTGATGAATATTTGAGAAGACCGAATAGTAGCGATGTTCAAAGACTTCTCCAAATGCATGAAGAAAATCATGGTTTTCTGGATATGCTTGAAAGCCTTGATTGTATGCATTGGGAATGAAAAAATTGTCCAGTTGCTTGGAAAGGCCAATTTACAAGAGGACATGTGTCTCCTACGATTATCTTTGAAGCGATTGCTTCACACGATTTATGGATATGGCATGCCTTTTTTTTGTGTTGCAGGATCACGTAACGATATCAATGTATTTTATGAATCTCCTCTATTTAATAATGTGTTGCAAGA
The DNA here is from genome assembly GCA_008636005.1 of Striga asiatica. NCBI lineage: Eukaryota > Viridiplantae > Streptophyta > Magnoliopsida > Lamiales > Orobanchaceae > Striga > Striga asiatica. The sequence continues at coordinate 2,193,260 of BKCP01005960.1, read as the reverse complement.
AAATGCACCAAACATTCATTTTACTGTCAACGGCACGCAATATGCAAATGGGTATTATCTTACAGATGGAATATATCCAGAATGGGCTACGTTCGTAAAGTCTTTTCCTTGTTCGTCAGATCCTAAAAGAAGGTTATTTAAAGAAAAACGAGAAGCTGCTAGAAAGGATGTGGAAAGAGCATTTGGGGTGCTTCAGTCTCGATGGGAAATTGTAAGAGGTCCTGCTCGATTTTGGTATAGAAAAAAACTGAAATTTGTTATGTTGACATGCATTATTCTACACAATATGATTGTTGAAAATGAAGGAGTTGTAGTAACAAATTGGCACAATTACGAGGATGAAGAGCCAGCACAACCTGTCCAGGGTTCAAATCGAGAATTTCAAAATTATATCCGTAGAAGTTCAGAGTACGAGATAACACAGTTCATCATCAACTTCGTGCTGATTTAGTTGAGCATATTTGGACTCATTTTAGCCACTAAAAAAACTTATAGTTTGTAATTGTACTATTTTTTCTTGTGTAATCTTAATTTAAGTTATTTTTGGTCTTGTAGTGTTCTTTTATTTTCATGCATTTAAAATTTATTATTATAATTTAAAAATATTAATTTTTTTATTTTTATATAGAATAAAATATTAAAATTTATATTGAATGAATGGATATAATGGGTGCCATATTTGTATTTAAATGAATGTGTAGGGATGTGGGTGTGTGTTTAAATGATGACTGAATTAATGGAAAAAAAAATTATGGATGTGGATGCCCTTAATGGCGGGGGTCTGAAATTCACGAGTTATTTCATAGTTAAGTTACTAAAATTAATATAGTGTGAATGTGAGGTACTGACCTTGAAATAGTCCATTAGTCTGGGTACTGAAATTATTATTTACCATAAAAGATATCGTTATTGTTGTAATATATGCAAATATAAATGAAAAATACAGAATAATAGGAAATAAAAGTGTTAGGATTTTGAATTATCATAATTTCGAATAATTTCTTATTTATTTGATTATATTACTTGTAGGTCCTCAGAAAAGAAGCAAGACAAAATAAATGGCAGGATTATCTTGTTTATCAAGTTTTTTTGTGTTTTAATTGTTGACTATTGAGTTAGATTTGAAGTTTCTTTATATAGTGTAAGAACACGCTAGAAAGGATTTAGACGTAGCTTTGAGGATTTGGAAGCGACATTGACACGGATGGAAGGAGAATAATGCAGATATAGAATAGCTAGAACAAGATCCGTCGAATTCGAGTGGATTAACATTACAATTATTAATTGACACTAATACATATCTCGTGCGATGCATGGAACGAAAAAATTAAATGAGTTGTTAACATAGAAATGTCCGTTTAGGCCTAAAATAAAAATTGTAGTTGAATCATATACTTTCCACCCCTTTTAATCATCGTTATTTTTTTAGCCAAAACGTTAAAATCAGAGTATGTTAGTGCTAGCCTGTAAATTAATTAATATATTATCCCTTTAACACATTTATACAACTATAAATTATTTGAGTATATAAATTTATTCATTGATATAAAAAAAAGTAATAATTTTACTTATTCTTGTTCACAATATAATATTTAGGTTTTATAACAAAATTTGTTGTCATATAATATCATTATAATCATTTATAAAATTTATAGAAGTACTCTTTTTATTTTTATTTTAATTAATAAAAAATATTTGATGTACGTTAATATTATTTATTAATGTAATTTCAAATAAGAGATTGTGTATAAATATTTTATAAAATATACACACATGTTTTTTTTTTTTTATAAAATTGGTTTTCTATAAATATTTTAGGATGAAAATGCAATATCTATGAAAAAAAACTAATATTATTGTTAGAACATAAAATGTGTTTTCATGTTTACCTAGATTAAAATATTATTAACATGAATCACGGAAAATTAATTTTGTAATTTATTATAATATATTTTAATAAAAATATTCATGGAATGAATCTTTTTCATTATATATGATTTGATCTGATTTGAAAACTGGTATAAAAAACATAATGCATATATTTAAAATTTTGTTAAACAATGTTGCATTAAACGTTCCTAGATTTTTTTGCTACTATTGTTAGTAAATGCTTATTCTCTTTGTAAATTAAAAATGCTCATTAAATAATGTTTGCAAATTAAAATATGAAAAAAATATGTAATACAATTTATCTATATTAATTTATTTAAAATATTATATTAAATTAAAAATTGTGCAAAATTACATAAAACATGTCTATTTAAAAATATTACACAACCCGTACGGTGCACATAATTGATAATAAATTATATATATTATTTTTAAAATAAGTGTCATTTTATATATTGCATAGAATTTCCGCACACGTTTTTTATTTGTAAATTGATATGTATAACATATATGGCAAAATAAATCTTTATATACAACTTGTATTTTACCTTTCAATTTATTTTTCATGTGAATTAGAATATTAAATTTAAATCTTTGAAATAGAAATCAATTGTTTTGATTGAATTCAAAATAATAATTGCACGTTCTCATAAACTATTTGGTGAAAACATATTTCATTAATATTAAAACATGCATTTCAGTAATTGAAAACCTTGTATTTCGGGGTCCATGGGTATTAAATATTAATTTAAATTGTAGAAATTGAAATCAAGTGTTTTGATTTAATTCAAACTCTTAGGTGCACGTTCTCAAATTTCATTATTTTTAAAAGCATGTATTTATGTAATTGAAAAACTTCTAACAAAAATCAAGTGTTTTTGTATGAATGCAAACTCTTAAGCACGTTCTCAAATAATAAACTAACTAGTGCAATACCCGTGTATTACACGGGTGTTGAATTAGAACGTTTTTGTAAAAAATATTATTTTTTTATTTTTTTAAAAATTTAAATAATTTAATTTTATATAAAACACTATTTTGGATTTTAATTAAATTGTCAAATTATATTTTTTTAATCATAATAAGTAAACACATGTACATTAAATAAAAATGTCAACCCGTGTTGAATTTTTTTACTTATATCATATAATAATATCGATATTATTTACTATTATATAAGCAAAAAAATATATATCTTAAATAAATAGAAATATTATGGTGATATGTTTTTGCATAAGTGTAGAATATGTTTATTTAATATTATAAAAAATATTAATTGATAAATAATTTTATTTTCTAATTAATTTTAATGGATAATTTTATTATTATTATAAAGATAAATATAATTTATTTATTTTATATATACAATATGGATGTCAAATCGAAGCTCATCAAAAGATGATTAATTTGATATATTATATATGTAAAACCGATAAGAAATACAAAAGTTATCAACTTTTAAAATATATTTGCAATTCAATGGTTATAATAGGAAATTATATTAAAATACAATTAATACAAATATTAATTTATATCCAAACCTAACTCCAAAGCATGATTTTTTGCCAAATAGGATTCCAAAGCATGAGAATTTGCCACGTAGGCTCAGCGCATTCTGAAATTATATATAGAGGGGATCACAAAATTAGATTTATTAAATTGAAAAGCATGTATTTCGGTAATTCCAAAGCTTGTATTTCAGTTTCTTTATGGTTGTATTAAATTTTCTATATATAGTAAGTCAATTAAGTCAATTGATTTATTTATTTGGTCAAAAGTTACTAAAAAGGATTTTAACAACAACATTTTATATTAGTATAGATATATCGGTTTTGCTATGAAGCCAACAGTTGGCTCCATAGTGGAGCCAACCTTCTATATACAACAAATAAACCTACCATATTCTCTGATTGATTATTTGTTGCATATAGAAGGTTGGCTCCACTATGGAGCCAACTGTTGGCTTCATAGCAAAACCGATAGATATATATGTGTTAAAAAAGAAGAATGCTTTCTTTTATAGCTAAGAGGTAGGGCTGGATCCGTCTAAGCATCAGGCGGTTCATGTATCGGCAAGGCACATCGATGAACGACCACGTTACTGCATTCAATCAGTTGGTTGCAGATTTCTTTCATTTGGACTTCACATTCAGCCATGAAGATTTGGCTCTTATGTTCTTATCATCTCTTCCCGATGAGTTCGAGTTCCAAGCAATAACATTGGAGATACTCTAAGTGGTAGCACTATTCACTTGGAACCAATAGGTCTTGAATTCGAGTTAGGGGATAAGTGAGGAACCAATATTGAGCATTTTTAGAAAATGAAAAAAAAAAAATCATTTAATACCAAGGTTGTCAGAACCAGATCGGACCGGCCGGTTCGACCAGTTCAACCGGGAACCGGACTTCTTACCAGTCCTGTCTCTTGGTAAAAACCGGATTATGCAAAAACTGTCATTAACCGAAAGAACCGGTTAAACCGGCGAACCGGCACCAGTTCCAGCTGTTTGCCGGGTGACATGCATCATATTTACGTGCATTTTATAGTGATTTTTGTGTCCGTTTCGTCGTAGTTTGATATATAATTAATTATATTTAATTGATTATTATTTAATTAATTATTTATCTAATTATTTTTATTAAACTATGATGAAGTGTGTTATTTTGAGTTTTAATAGGAAATATGATCAGAATAATTTTTTGAGTCGAAAATTGTGAGAATTGGTTGAAGACGGTGTGCGAGTTGTGCGTTGAAACGAGCCCAATTACAAGGCCATATTGGAGTAGAGGAAATCTGCCTTTCTCACAGATTACTGGGCCAAGGAAGAAGCCACTAAGGCCCAAGTTATTAGCCCAATTGTAAAGATAAAAAGGCAACCCATATGTGGTTTAAGTGGAGGGCAACATTGTCTTTTCCTAACATGTTGCAGCATTTTTATGAACCGTCTGCTATGGAAGTACGTTGAAGCTGCTTGACGGCCAGCTGGATAGAAGCCGATATACCGCCATTATCTCTCCGGAAATCAGCTTGGACGCCAAATCCGTGACGGAGAAGGTGCTTTCTGCGCTGGAAGAATGTGGCCGGAAAACGGCTGGAATTTTCCATGCCCGACGACCTGACATATTCCAATGACAATCACACGACCGCCGGCTTCAGACCCGAACTGAACGCCGACTGTTCATGCCGAACTAAGAGCTGCTACTGCTCATTCCCGCATGGTGACTGGAGCTGCCGGAAATCCGCCGGTAATCGTCATGTCCGGCGACCTGGACGTGTTTTTATCACAGGAGATCGACTGGGACGCCGAAAAACCGACCAAGAGCATGTATACGAGCTAGAAGTGATGATTTTGAGCAATTTTTGGCCCCCAGACTCACACGGTCGTGTGAGCTCGAGACACGGCTCGTGTCGCTCCGACGGGTCATGAAACCTGCTCTCGGCATTGACACACGACTCGTGTGACCTATGACACGAGTCGTGTGACCCTAGGCGCGATGCGTTTTACGCGTTTTTCCTATTTTTTCGGTTCTTCCGACCTATTTCGACTAGGACTCAAACCCAACTGTTTATATAACACTTTGGACACATTTTTGAAGGAGTCTTGGACATATTTTCACATCTTTGGAGACCTTTGGAGGCTAGAACCACGAGCAAGACGAGGGAGAAAGCCGGGAAGAAGGGATCGACGAAGCCGAATAAGCTTTTTCTTTCTTTTTCTTTTCCTCTTTCGAACTCAATGTTTTATATTTATTTTCTTTATTTTGAAAGCATGTTTCTAGGCTAGATTTATCTTAGATTCTAGGATTTGTTAGTACTCGGATTAATTTATGATTTAGTTTTTATTGCTTTCATTTTGCTTTATCTTTCGCTTATAAATTTCTTGTGCTTATTATTATTGTGTGAGTAGATGGTCAATATGAATGCATATTTGTAATCGATTTGAGACCGAGAGGAGATAATTGATTGCTAGAATTGGAAAATTTATAACGTAAGAGAATAAACAGACCGAGAGGTTGATAGGACCTTCCGAGAGAACGAAAATCCTAGATATTGCAACATAAAGCTGACTATGACTGAATACTGATTTAGGTAGGTACAACCCAACGTTGGACAATGTTTGTCCCTGAGTCTTGTTAATGGTCATCGCAAAGCACACCAAGAGGGAAAATTGTCTTCGTTGGAATTTGAATGGCAATCTAGCATCAGACGAACTCAACAACATTCGTGGAAGAAGGACTTTGCTACCAATGTTACCCCCAGATAAAATCTTCGCTTCAATAACGCGATCACCAAGTTGAGTGATGATCAACCTAGTGCCATTACATAAGCCAGAAGATTGATCCATGTTTCGAATCAACATAACAGGTACACCAACCTTCAATTTTCAGGATATGATTTGGAATGCCAGAGCACTTGATTCCATTCAGAAAGTCTGTTGTGTACACTGAATGCTATTTGTTTGAACCAACAAAGCTTTTACATATGCTGTCAGAGCTAAGATAAGTATGTTCTTCACCCGGGATCATTGACATAATAAAATCATTAACAGATTCAACAATATTATTCGTCGGTGCAAGTATAGCCCTCCCTTCGAAGAATGATGGATCATAAAAATTGCTCAGCAATGAAGGATATGTACTTTCAACAATAGCTGTAAGATGATCATCTGCACAGTGCATTAGTATGTCCTGAGGAATATCGACTAACATTTCTCCATCAACTTCAACACCAATTTGACGATCTCCAATTTTTATGATCCAATCAGAGAACTCTTTAATTTCCTCAGCAGTTGCGTGAGATTCTGACTGTCCAACATTTAGTCTCATGTTTTTGGTCAGTCTAAGTACTTTGCAATGCTCCCAGAGTTTAGACGAATTTATGGAGGCATACACAATATCTTCTCGACTCCCTTGCGGTACAACAGGAAGAATTTGTCTAAAATCTCCACCAAAAACAATTACTTTTCCTCCAAAAGGTAAACTTTTTTTCGAAGGATCCAAACACGTATGTTTTAAGCTTCGATCTAATGCTTCAAAGCAAAATTTGTTCATCATCGGTGTTTCATCCCATATGATTAATTTTGTCTTTTGCAAAAGAGATGCTAGCTCAGAATCTGGGATAAATGAGCACATAGATTTCTCACTGATGTTGATAGGGATTCCAAAGCGAGAATGAGCGGTACGACCTCCAGGAAGTAATAGCGAAGCAACTCCGCTTGAAGCAACATTAACAACAATTTCACCTTTGCTTCGCAGTGCAGCAGATAACGTTCTCCAAATGAAGGTCTTTCCTGTTCCACCATATCCGTAGACAAAGAAAACCCCGCCAACATTATTTGTGACAGCATCTAGAATTTTCGTGTAAGCTCCCCTTTGTTCATTAGTCAATGGAGAACAAAGTTGAATGTGCTCCACTTCTTGCTGTGATCTATCATATAAAAGCTCCTATTGGATAAGTTTATTATTTTCTTCATTGAACAACGAATCATCAGCCTAAGGCATACCGATATAATTTCGTAGAGATTTTCCATTGGATTGGACTAACTTCTCTACTTCCACCAACGCAAAATTGTGCAACTGATCCTCACTAAGTCGCAAGTCTGCATAAAATCAATAAATGAAACACTTAATGTGAATATAGATATGAGACTAATTCTTACATAACAAAAACTTGGATATCCATAAAATCGCATTTATAATAAATATATATATATATATATTAATTTATATGTATATATATGTGTGTATATAAATTTATATATATATATATATTAATTTATATATATATGTGTGTGTATATAATAATATATATATAAGTATTATTTAATTAAAAAGGAAGATTACCAATTGAAAATCGATGTATAATGAAAGTAAAGAATGCATCACCTTGAATTCCAAGTAACGTGCGCTGTCTGTAAAGAATGTCATCGGCCATAACTTTCCAAGTTTTTTCCCATACATACTCAGGTCTTGATAAACTATCAGAAATTAATAATGGTGCAAAGAGTTTCCTAAGGTAAAATGGAGAAGCCCAAAAACTGGCCTCCACAATACCATCAACATATTCCTTATCATCATCCAATAGGCCCAACGAATAGCACGCATCCTTAAAAGTGAGAGAAATGATTTTGTTAATGGTTCTTATGTCTTCATAGCATAATGGACCTCGGGCATGGTGAAGCATGAGAGACAAATAATGCATTTTTCCTGCACCAGGTGGTACGTAATCCAATCTTTCTATGCATACTTTTTTTATGCGAGGGGACCAGAAATGCTCTTCTCTTTTCCAAGTAAACTTCGTAGGCAACTCAACATAAGTTAACGTTCTTGCTTTTGGGTATTTTTGGTTGCATTCAAACCAAGCTAAGAACATTGATTACTCACTTTTTTCATCTTCCAAAACTTCATCAATCGGAATTGATTCATCAAATGGCACATTATGCTCACCAGGTAAATGAAAACTGAGTCTTTGAACAAAAGGGTTTTTGTAGTGAATGTCAAATTGGAAGATATGCCACACAGCCTCACACGGAGATATGTAACGACAGTTGTAGAAATTTTTAATTTCATCAACCTCAATCGAAGTACCAACAGTACCAGATTGATCGATAGATGCAGTCACACGATCATTGCCTTTATTTATATACTTGAAAAGATATTTCATCGATCTAAATTGGTTGCACCATTCGACATTGATGTGAGCTTCATATCTTCTCAGTAAAGCAGGACTGTGCGGTACGACATATCCATTATCCAACTCAATTCCATTTTTAGTAACCGATAATCCATTGTTTCTTCTTTTATACATTGGAAAACCATCATCATCCACAGTAGTCCGATTAGCAAACTTCTTGGGGAAACGCTTCGTACATTTTCCATTTTTAATGCAAACACGATCGATTCCGTTAGATATGCAAGGACCATGGATCATGTGATTGCATACCAATTCATACAACTTCGGATGCAAAATTTTATCAGGAATTTCAGCAGAAATAATGTTATCAACATCTTCTGGCGTTGGTATCTTACAATCGCGTTGAAGGAATACCAGAATGTGACCATGTGGTAAACCACGTTTTTGAAACTCCACCATATATACAACTGCAATATATATATATATATATACACAAAAAAGTGGATACATCAAAACATTGAAAAATAAAATGCTCAAGAATAATAAAATTCTAAAAAATAAAACTCCACCGTATATACGACTTCAATATATAGGCGAGAGAATTTTATTCGATGGATTGATCGAACTTGCGGCATGTGTTCTGATAAATCAAAACATTGAAAAATAAAATGCTGAAGATTTGGAGGCAGAGAGCTAAATTGAGGTTTTAATCACTGTGAAGGTTAAGAGTGTTGAGAGCGAGGGAAAAAAAGAGTTTGTGTATAATTTTATTTATTTATTTTTTCTGGAATTCGTAATGGCTTTGATATTATTGGTAGGATTAATAATGAAGATTGGAGAGACATGAAATAAAAGGCCAAAATCCCTCACCAATATTTGTCCTGGTTACTTCAACAATGTATTGAACTCAAAGTCGATTTTTGGAAGTCTACAAATAATTTTTAGATGCTATCAATTATTCGTTTTTTATTGACAAATCTGGAAGTAAAGGCAAGTGTGTCAATTTAGAAGGAAAATATTTATTATTCGTACTTTTACGAAAAATGTAAGTATAAAAGGTTTAGTTTAGGCATATAAACAATAAATTATTAAAAAATTAAATGAAAGAAAATAATAATGATATAAATACCTACACGCGTTTTTCCAAACATTTCATTGTCTTTAATGTCCGTAATTAATTGATCTAGTTTGACCTTGAAGACTCGGCAAACAATGTCTGGTCTATCTTCAGGCCTCAAACCCCGATCATTGAGATATCTCATTATTTCAGGCCAATTGGGATTGCAAGTCATTGTAATTAATAAGTCGGGATAGCCGTACCACTTGCAAAGTGCCATAGCATCTTGATAATTCTGACTCATGTATCTATTTCCTTCTGTGAAAGATTTTGGCATAAATATTCTTTAGCCAATGGTAGATGGATCTGTTTGACCATGCGATACAGCAACATGAAGGTTTTTAAACTTTTCTGATCTTAGAGTAGGCTGATTGCGGCGAATAAAAAAAAGTCTTTGAGACTCAACCATGGTATAACCATCCACCAAGAATTGAGAATAAATAAACGCCGCCCACGTAGAACAGTGCTCCATTCACAATCTCTTTCTTGAATGCGAAATGCAAAAAATTCTCGGAGCGTTAATTTATCCCTTGTTTTTGTCCTTATCAACGATGCATCACTATGTTTAATCCCAACTCTGAAGCCATCTTCACCATGCCGGAACAATAATGGATATTGTAGAGGAAGATATGATGGATGCAGCTCGCTTATTCTTTTCAAACCACCAGAACGCGTTTCAAGAATGATATCTCTTTTACCAAAAGTATCATCAATATCACCAACAATAAGAGCGGCTACCTCATGTGTGGTAGGAAGATTGTACATTCGGCCATCTGATTCTCTTCCTCCAATGAGCCTTAATTTTACGTTCTCATCAACAACACCAGATTGAAAACGCTCTCTGACCATTCTGTACGACTTCACCAATGGATTATTTTCATCAAGCATCCTCATTATATCGTTGATAACTCCAGCATCAAGATTACTTTGAGTATTGCTGGATCGAGAGCTGGTGATTTTGAAAATTGAAATGAACTAATATTAATATGGAAATTTTAATATTGTATAATATATTAGGTGTATGAAATAAACATAATTATGTACCTCATAGCATTCATTCTGTTGTCGATTTCATTCTCCGTATCGAAAATGTACAGTTGAGAAAATTTTGGAGCAGCTCCAGATACAGGTAACAAACTTCCAATTTTATGGTAGTTGGCCCCCTTCAATTTGAAAACATAAGGTTCATTGCCTTTGTTGATAGATTTATCGACATGTCCTCCGATTGAAGTGAAGCTGAAGATGCTATTATATGCACGAATATTATCCAAGAACTTATGACTTCGTTGATCTTGAGATAAGAGAAGGTTTTTCAACGTTTGAGGTGCTGGCCGGAGCAGTGGAAGTTACACCTTCCCCTTTGCGCAACACATAGAAAATAATGGATTGTTTGATTTATCACTTTTTGTGGCACGTTCGTCATACCACAATTTTGCACCACAAAAGTGACATTTAAATGTTGGGTCTCCATGGTCCATATAACCTTACAAAAATTAAAAAAATATATTAAAAATATTGATTTCCGAGTTTGCAAAATAAGAGTTACCGAGTACGGACATACTTACAGATAAATACATTTAAAAACAAAAATAGCGATTGTGGACTATTTTAAATGAAAAATGTAGATGCATGCAAAAAATGAACATTTTTTTCATAATTTCATTAAAAATGTTTACATATTTAAATATCACATAAAATAAATATGAATCAAGTTCATGTATGCTAAGTACTAATAATTAGTTGACATGGAAATTTATGTTAGCATTAAAAAAAATTACCGAGTGCAGACACCGTTGATGATCCAGCATCGTCTTTATCTCCAACATATAAAGTTCGAGCAATGGAAGCGAGTAACTTCTTATCATGCGTTAGACGCTTGCCATCTGTGATGTTAGTTACGGTTCTATTTTGACCTGGTGAATATGAAATGTTATGGGATTTTCTAATTATAAATATACCAATGCAATTGACTAATAAAAATTGAAAATTTTTTCCTAAAAAAATTTGAAGTATGTTGCTTTAGAGTAAGCTTAATGAAGCAAATTTTATATTATCAATTAACATATCAAAGTTGAGGTAAATTGAAATGGTAATACAAAACGAAAATACACCTTCAAGATTGTTCGTAATATCTGATAACGGAGTTTGTGTTCGATGTACTTGTGTTTCATTTGTATACAATAAAAAGAAAAACTGTAAATGGCACACCAGCTAATAAATGTACACTTAAAGTATTAATTAGGCATATTATAAATTAATAATTTAAACAAATGAATTTTCCAACTTGATAAATGGCACACCAGTTAATGTCCTCCAGATCATCATTGATAATCATAAATGGCACACCAGTTAATGTCCTCCAGATCATCATTGATAATCAACTTTCTTGCAAATAAAAAAATATTTTAATTATATTGATCATATTAACGGATTTTATAAAGAAAGAAAGAAAAAATGTTGAATTGAATATAACCTCCCCATCTCTTGACCATAGCATGCTGAAGGATGATGACCACTGGATCGCCTTTTTTGACATTCCAATTTTTGTTATTCCAATATTCAGCCATTTGGATTGCAAATCCGTTCCACAAAGTACAATCAATAGATTCTCCGCTAAAAAACAAATATAACCAAAATCATCGGGTCATAAAAATGGCATACTTTATTTGCAGAAATTTAAAGAGCGATGAGACTTGACTTATGTACTAAATATGAGTTGATCATTTTAACTATTAGGAATAAAATGAACAGTTTATGAAGACAAAAAAGTCCCAGAACATCAACTAAAAACAGTGAAAACATAAAAAATCCCAGAACATTCAAATCTATATTTTCAACTATTTAATTGCATATAATTGGATGTTCAAGGCTTACAGTAAGATAATAAAACATTAGTTATTTGGATGTTCAAGGCACAAACATGAATCCAAAACTGCAACTAATATTTTTGGCCAAATAAACAACCATGCAATAAGTTTATAAATATACTCAAAGTGATAACAAATAATCAGCCTTTGCATTTGAAAGATACATACATGTCAATAGTGCAATAGAGTATAGAGATATAATCATAGAGTTTAAATCAATCAAAATGCAACCAGTTGAGATACATAATAAAGGCTGAATAATTAAGAAAATTCGGGAAAAATGTAGTCAGTCACTCATAGTAAAAATCCACAAGAATTAATAAATCTAATATCATCAAATATATGAATGAAGAATAAAATGTTACCTCAAGTTACGTAAATGTGCCTTAATCCTCATCATTTGGCGACCATCCCGGTCGTATTTAACCAGCTCATCCATACCATACACTTCGGCAATAACATCTACGTATTTAAAACAATAATAAATTTATAAACGAATAAGTATACAAATAAACTTATATAAATTATGTATGTATAGTTCCGATAAAAAAATAATAAATTTTGAGAAACATACCAAACACGCGCCAAGAGTAATCAGCATTACTCGCAAGGTCGCTGAAGTTGACGAAGTTAAAAATGTAACGGGGAATATTGACAATCCCCGACGGCCTAACAGAAGTGCACTCGTGAAACTTCAAAACATAAGGGTGTTTTGTTGGCGCGTACTCATCATTATTCGGAAGTATTTCAAAATTTTCTAGTACATAAAATGATCCTTCCTTAATAATATTCTCCAGCTTCGAAATACGCCATTTTGGAATTATGGCTTGAATTTTATCACCCTAAAGAAATAACACCTTCATTAAGTTTTAATACAAACACAACATTCTTATAGTGAAATAACGTTAATTAACAAAAAAATAAAAAAAAATGAATACCTCCTCGTCTAGAACACATATTTCCATTGCAGTGCGAACATCGGGTTGACTTCTCATAAACTTAAACCATACTCGCTCACACCTAACACATATTTTCCAAGTTTCTTTTTCTGCGTTGATTTGAGCAATGGAGTTGAAAGTAGAAGCCATGTCTTTTCTTTCACGGGTAGAAGTAATGTTTTCAGTGTGTTGAATCGCCAATATATATATATTTCACTATGAAGTATTGCCAGTGGAACATAAAATTATTCGAAAAATAATTTATGGAAACTATAATATAATTAGATAAAATATTTTCAAGATAACACATTCTATATAGAAATATTGCATACACGGATAAAATGTTAAACATGATGCTTATTGATAAAGATTGCATACCTACCTTCAATAGTGACTATGTTATACCAAAAATATTGAGATACAAAATATTCACCGTGGTTCATTTCATATATTACTAAAATGAAATACAATACTTTTTTCAGTAAATGATTTCATAATTTCATTAATATTTAAGGAAATTGACGATTTAAAAAAAATTATTATTTCAACACAGTCAACATAAGGCTGACTTCACCATCAGGTCTCGACAACTTTCAGGACTGATAAATTACTATCAATAAGTCTGCCATCTAATAAACACCGTGCTAAAAATTTAGATTACGGCTAAATTAATACGATAAAAATAAAGGGCAGTCAAATTAGTACCTGTGAGCATTGCAACACCACCCTCGGCCAAGGAGATCGTGCGGCAGCAGATCCTCAAGCAATATGAGGCAGCAACAATCGGAGTTTTAAAATCCTTTTCTTTTAATCCGCCCAATATGTTGAAGGGATAGTAACAGTTGGTCTGAGTTTTTTTTAATCCGCCCAATATGTTACAGACTTGCCGACGGGAGGCACTATATCGATTTATTGGGTTGTTCCGGCGGACAGATTAGCCATTTCTTCAGTCACTCCTTGAAGATTGAAATTGGTGAAAAAAAAGGGCAAATGATTGACTGTAGCAATTGAATTAATAAAATTGGGGAAATCATACAGTGCTTGAAGGAATTAAAATTGGGAATTAAATTTGGGCCATGGTTTCAGACGATCGGGGATGATCGACCAAAGGGAGAAGAAGGGAGCGAAAGTACAGAGATATTTTTCTTCCTTTCGTGTTTTCTTTATTTCTGTGCGTTTTTTTNTGTAGAATTCAAATGGAAAATGATCAAAAGCTGATTGAAGAAGCAAATCAAGAGTCAAGGGATATATTAGTCACTTAGTACCACACTATGTAATATTATAAATAATTAAAGGGTTATATTAGTATAAGTGCTATGAAATTACCTAAGTTAGTTTAACAATATTTATGGAATCTCCGAACCTAAAATTATTAATTTATAATATCAATATTATTTGTCCAAACCAAATTACGAAGCACGATTCTTCGCCAAGTAGGATTCCGAAGCACCAGAAGCAGCCACGTAGGCTCAGCGCATTCATGAATTATATATAGGGGATATTTAATCGTCACTATTTTAGTACTTAATTAATTTAAATACAATCTCTGTGGAATACGACCTTGCTCGCCACTACCTATAGCTACTCCGTACACTTGCGGATAGCGAAAATAATTAACGAACACTGGGCTGAGCAATAAAATCTCAATTCCAGAATAACAAAAAAAGAATAATGAAAAAATAGAAGAGGTACGATTTTATGAATTCAATAGATTTGGATTGGCTCCTCACGAATCCAAAAAAATAGCTAAGATGCGGCCAACTCCAACTAGGTCTAGAAGATGAATTCTCTATTTGAATTTTGCTTTTTGAAATAGGGTGGAAAATATTTGCTCTTTTTTTGTTGCGACAGTCTACAAGACGGTTGGAAGACGAAGAACCGGAGAAGAGGAATGAGGGCGGGCAGATCTGCAAATCTTCCTTTTTTGTTTCTAGTAATTAAGCACAATATATAAGAAAGAACAATAATATATAAATAACAAAGGGAAAAAAATTTAGACCAACCTGATCTTTGCCTCCTTTGTAAAAATGCAACCTAATCATTTTATTTTGATAAATAGCAACCTGAACTAAGCACTTTTGTGAAAGTGCAACCCAAACCTGCCGGAGACTATAAAATTCACCGGAAAATTAGTCCGACACACTACAAACCAGATTATTAAGGGGTATTTTGGTCATATCATTAAATTTATAAGGGCATCCTTATCCTTTCACCAATACTCAAGTTATTTGACATTTGACATTATTTAGATAGTGATAAAAATAATCTTGAAGCACAATTTCTAAAATATCAATTGGCCAATATTAATGCAATATGTTAAATATAGTATCAACTTTTATGAACAATTTATTATGGGTCTCATGTCAACATCGGCTGCTGATATCCACCCTCTCCGGTAAAATATTATTGAATATAAAGCAGGCAAATTTTTTGTTTGTTTGTTTGTTTGTTTGTTTGTTTTATATATATATATATATATATATATATATATATAGAAAGTCATAAGATATGGTAGGAATTTGAGAAAAAAAATGTTCAATCACCGTGCAGTGAACCCTCCGCCAAATTTATCCCGGACCCGACACAACCGTCGCACCTATCGTAATCCGCTCGCCACCAGATCCAGAACCCGCCCTCGATCGTCCGCTGCAATGAACCCTCCGCCAAATCCTCCAGATCCTGCACTGCCGGGATAAATTTTCGAAAGGGAAATTTCCGAAAGAGAATGCATATGGAAGAAGATAATTCGGGACTCACAATCCATATTTCTGTTTTATTTATTTTTATTTTTCATATAAATTACCAAAACACCCTTAAAATGCCACTTTATTTCATTTTTCCGGCAATCCGGCAGGTTGGGTTGCTTTTTGGCAAAAGTGCTTAATTCAGGTTGCTATTTATCAAATTAAAAAGATTAGGTTGCATTTTTACAAATAAGGCAAAGATCAGGTTGCTCTAAATTTTTTTCTCAATAACAAAATACTCTCTTGCAAATGGCCTTACATTGCTACTGTCGAGGTAATGATTATATATTTGTATTTTGTAGTAGAAAAATTATCATGCTTCGGAATTTTATCTGACAAAAAATCATGCTTTAGAGTTAGACTTAGATATAAATTAATATTTTTTATCAAATAATGTATTCTCTAATTGTTAAAATATAAAACATTAGGGAATATATCCAAAGTAGTTACCATGCGGAGCCTTAAAATTAGAAACCTATTTATCATAATAATATATTCCTTTCAAAGTAGTTACAATGCGGAGCTTGATGCCTTAAAATAAAAAATTCGACACGAGTTGACATTTTCATTTAATGTAGGGGTGTTTAATTATTATGATTAAAAAAATATAATTTGACAATTTAATTAAAACCCAAAGTAATGTTTTATATAAAATTAAATTATTTTAGTTTTTAAAAAAAATAAAAAATTTAATATTTTTTACAAAAGCTTTCTAATTCAACACCCGTGTAATACACGGGAATTGTACTAATTAAGTATTAATTGTATTTGTAAAGGAATTTAGTCATTACTATGAGGCAATAATATATTTGTATTATATTAATTGTGTTTCTTATATCTACTTTTTATTATCTCATATAAAATACTTTATAATGTCTCATAGTCTTTAAGTATAATGAGTATTTATAAATTATTATGAATATATTTAAGTATTTAAATATTTTAATTGTAAAAATATTTAATTAATCATGTTTTATATATAGAATTTAATATATATAATATGAAATATATTTTAAAATATTAATATATTAAATACTAATCCAACCGGTTCAACCACTGATCCGACCAGTAAATCATTGAACCAGTAATTCGGTCGAGAACTATGTTTAACACTAATTTGAAAATTATTAGGGTGGTGATGGGAATTGTCCCGTTTTTGTGCGATTGCTATATCGATGCACAGCTGGAATTAGCGGACCACAGCTGGCAGCATGTACGGTACCGCACCGGAATACGCAGCTACTCAGTCGCCGTTTGTTTTGTGCCTTTTTTTATTTTTTTTTTATTTTTGTACTTTCATACACAGTAAAAAAATTTATTAATAATATTATTTAGTAATAGATTTTTTCATAAACCGGACAGAAAAAGGTTGGAATAATTTTGTGCAAGGAACAAAGCCAAAAAGCGAGCAGAACAAAACGCCTAGCAGAACATGTGAAATGTCTATTCGCCCTTCTCTTTTCACCGTAATGCCGTAGTTGATTGATTTTGTACTTTGAATATTTTGGCGGGATTTATGAAAATGGCCTTTCCTTGTCGAATAATGTGACTTGGAAAAATGTGAATCTTGATTAGGGTTTTGACACATGAATATTGTTTGCGTAATTTGTTGCAAACACATAAAAAAATAGTCACAATCTACAGGATATTCCCGTGATTCATGTGGAGGAGTTCAAATTTTGAGCAACTATATAAAATTAGTCGGTAGTTTTACGAATCAGTCAATGCAAAGGCAAGAAAATGTGTTCATTAATTTATACATGATAGGTTTGTATCACTTTACGTCAAAGTCAATGCGAAATGAAATTAAGAAGTTAAAGTAAGGCTGCAAATTATCTCCATCTCCTACTAAACATTTGGTGGAAAATGTGATC
>BKCP01005960.1:2136571-2175125 GCA_008636005.1 Striga asiatica | reverse complement strand
GTAATCAATATGTGAAACATTCTCAACATACCCTCCTCACTTTTGGATTTTTCAGCCAGAACTAATGTAATGCAACAATAAATATGAGAATTTGATGCCATTCCACATAAAATCGGTCCGTGACAAGAAAAGTACATCACGTACGTTGACTTATTAGTCTTGGAAAAACTTACTAGGAACCTTTTGAACACACACATCACCACACCTATATATTGAAATTGTTTTCAATCTTACAAATTCACCTTTACAAAAATCACACAAAATGGTTAAGGACAAGCACCAATCACGAGGGGTGATCGTTTGCTAATATGTAAAAATTATTTTTCTCCTCCACACCACATCTCTATCGAGTGTCATTTTTTCGCGTGTATAATTTGGTTATTTTCATGTACCTTACAAAAAAATCTAAATTGAAAAGACCGAACAAAACCTTTGCCACTTTCGTTGCTATTATTAAGGAAAGGTCAACATCAACATTGGTCAAATTAATCAAACCACGCCTTTCAAAATCAAAATCAAAGCAACGTATTTACGTTTGAACGGAAAAACCCTAATGAACGGAAACCCACCCGATCCGCTCGCCCCGATCACCGATGGCACAGCGACCTTCGACCCCGGCGATACCCACCAACAGGATACTGAGTTTCCGGTACTGAATCGCGACGAAATTTTGGCATCCAAACGACATAAAACCCTTAAGCGACCCGGTGAATCATTGGAACGATAGCCCCCCACGAACCAAGATTCAACCACTGAAAAAGCTACTGCTCTACAGGCTCCTAGATGGACGTTTCGTGATATGCTTAACAAGCAAAGGAATCATGTGGATGTGCAATATGACGATGCCGGTAAGGATACTGTGATGGACGATGATGTATCAGTGGATCTCGATTGCCCACTGCCGGAAGTCAAGATTGCGCAGCGATTCTTTGATCAAATAATAAAGAGTGGAAGAATGCGGTAGTGCTTAAGCCGTTTGATGAGTCGCTCACTATGGCCTCACTGTACAATCGTCTAATCAAGATGTGGCCTTTTATGGCGGGGTGTAACATGATGGACCTCGAAAATGGGTACTACCTAATCCACTTCCATAACCAAGATGAGACAATCAAGGTTCTTACGGGAGGACCTTATGTCATTGGCAACAGTTATATGCACGTGCAGCCATGGACCCTTGATTTCGATGCGACAAATGAGGAATTAACATCTATGATAGCATGGATCAGGCTGCCCGGGATGCCGGCTCATTTATACCACCAAAAAGTCTTTCGTATGATAGGTCGAATTGTGGGCAAAGTGGTTAAAATTGATCAACAGACTGCAGACCTCACCCGAGGGAAATATGCTCGACTTGCGGTAATGGTTGACCTAACTAAGCCGCTGTGTGTGAACTTCAACATCAATGGGAAAGCACAGAGGGTGGTTTATGAAAATTTGCCTACTATCTGTTTCAATGCGGAAGGATTGGCCACTCGAGTCATAGTTGCCTCTACCACCCGCATCCCCAAGAGAAGGAGAGCCATAAGGGGAGTCAATCGGCTGGAAATACACGGAGCGGCCATGACGGAGAAGGCTGTTCTGGGAGCAAGACAAAGACCAGGGGCGGAAACGAGGAGCAGGCCTATGGCCCGTGGATCCAGGTACCGCAACGTCAACGGCAGACGTACAATAAGCGCGATAAGGGATCTGATAAAGGACCACTCAGTAAGAATACACGCTCGTCAGTAGGGATGGGATCTCGTTTTGAGCTGTTGGGTAAGGAGGGGCTGAGGGACACAAATATCTCTTTTGAATTCGGTGCTGCATCAACAAAAAAGACTGTAGAGGCGAATGTAGCACCCACCCCTAATGCAAGTGAGATGGGAGAGCGGGAATGGCGTCACGCTCAGGCCAAAGGAAGACCCGTGAAAAGGCTAAAATGAGCAGTAAGACCTCGACCGCACATACAGGGCGAAGAATGAATACTGAAAATAAGGGCAATATGGAGCAGGTGCGGGAAGAGGTCCAGAAATGTGGGCCTGGGATCGATAATGTTAACAGGGTGACTGAGAACAACAAAGGGCCTAAAGAACCGGTTACAATTCTGACTCGTGCATGCACCATCCCAGTCGGTGCTGGACTAGACCCGAGCAAACACAAAGCAATTGTAGTTACGGAGGACACTCGCCCCAACCCTAGCAGAACACCTCCTGAAAGTACCGTTGTGGACCCTTCCAGTGACTCACTTATGACGGAGGGGGAACAAAACACCAGAAGACAGGAGCCGTGGCCGGAGGATCCACACTCCTAATCGGTAGTAAGTGGTAGTCCCGGAGAACGTATGTGCTTGGATGAAAGTTCGGACATGCATGTCCAGAGCCTTGATTAACGAGAGCGTGGTTTCTATTTTTTCATTGTTTCCTCATGAATATTATCATCTGGAACGTTCAGGGTGCGGGTTCGCCTGAATTTCGGGGAACTTTCTCAACCCTTACCCAACACTATAAACCAAATATAGTGGCCCTTTTTGAACCGCGTATTAGTGGGGTGATTGCCGATAATTTTGTGAGTTATAGCAAATTCGAGAACTCATTTCGACTTGAAGCTCAAGGATTCTCGGGGGGAATCTGGATTTTGTGGAAGGATGAGGTCCAGCTTGAAGTGCTTTATTACTCACGCCAACTAGTCCATGTTCGGGCTACCAAAAATGACGTGGAAAGTCTGGTGACGTTTATTTACGCTAGCCCAAATGTGGCGGGACGCAGGAGTATGTGGGCTGACCTGGAAAGACTGGCGACTGGAATATTACAGCCTTGGCTAATTGGAGGAGATTTTAATTGCCTCCTTTGGAGGTCTGAGAAAACCGGAGGGGCTTCAAGACATTGTAATATAAGCCAGGATTTTGTGGAGTGGATCTTCAATCATAGCCTACAGGAGGTAGCAACGGATGGACATCTCTTCACCTGGGTCCGCGAAACTCGACAGGGGAGGGTGGCCGAAAAACTAGACAGATTCGTTGCTAATATACCTTGGGTGGAAAAATTTGATATGAGTCGGGCCTGGCTCCTTCCGAGGGTTCAATCAGACCACTCGCCTCTTATGTTGGGACTCGGTCGGACTAGTCCCCCACCACGTGGCCTGAAGTTTCTTAGCAGCATGGCTTACCCATCCCGACTTTAAGGGATTACTAGAAGAGACGTGGCACCCTTCACTCCGCTTTGAGGAGGCAGCGGCGACTTTTACTGAGAAAGCCAAAGAGTGGAATGCCCAGGTATTTGGCAACATATTTCGGCGGAAGAAAAAACTACTGGCCCGACTAGGCGGAATTCAGCGGAGCCGGCAATTCTACTTTAACGGCCGATTGGCCGGGCTTGAGGAACAACTCCATGCAGAACTTGAGGAGGTCATTATGCAAGAGGAAATGCTAATGATACAAAAGGCTACCAGGGACTGGTCCTATTTGGGGGACAGAAATACGTCATACTACCACCGGCAACTTAAATACCGAAGACGACGTGGCAAGATAACCGAGTTGATGGATACTAATGGGCACCAGGTCACGGATGAGGCGACTCTTCGTAATCTAGCTACGGAGTTCTTCAAGACCATCTATACTGCAAGGCCGACCCCCGTGATGGACGGGAATGTGGCCAACCTTTTCCAAGCCCGCGACGACACTGCCGTGGTGACCATGACCGCAACTATTTCAGATGAGGAAATTTCTTCAGCCCTGAACACTATGGGCCATTGAAAGCTCCAGGAATGGACGGGTTGAACGCTCTTTTCTTTCAACAGAATTGGAAGATTGTCAGGCCCACGGTTCGGGAGTTTCTTAGACAAATGTGGACCGATGGTGTCGTTCCAGACCAGGTGAATCGAACCCTGCTTGTACTCATCCCTAAAATTGAATATCCAACCACTCTAAAGCAGTTCCGGCCTATTAGTCTACTTAATGTTATATATAAACTGTTCACTAAAGTTTTGGTGAACCGTATGAAGGGTACACTACCGGGCTTGGTCCATCCAGCCCAAGCCAGTTTTATCCCGGGCCGACATATCACGGATAATATCATTGTAGCCCAAGAGCTCATCCACACTATGCATGGAAAACGCGGCCCGAATGGCTTCATTGTCATTAAGGTTGACTTAGAAAAGGCATATGACTACCTTCGGTGGGATTTTATCGAAAAAACCATGAGGTTGGCCGGTTATCCTGACAAATTCGTTAAGGCGGTCATGGCGTGTGTTAGATCGGCCTCAATGAATGTGTTGTGGAATATGACGATTGGGGAGGAGTTTAGGCCCACGAGAGGAGTCAGACAGGGAGACCTGATGTCTCCTTATCTCTTTGTCCTTTGCATGGAAAGACTAGCACAGAGGATCGTTGAGTCGGTTGAGCATCTCGACCGGCACCCAATTTCAGTGGGTAGAGGGGCCGTCAAAGTACCTTTTTTGGTGTTCGCAGACGACTTACTTCTCTTTTTGGAGGCTTCGGACGGCCAGGCTACAGTCCTAAAGCAAGTCCTGGACAGGTTTTGTTCTAGATCGGGATTGAAGGTGAGTGCGGAGAAGATCCAAGTCTTCTTCTCTAATAATGTGGAAGATCAGGAGCAGATTCATCTGGCGACGGTACTAAACTTCAAACTGACGGACAACTTGGGAAAATATCTAGGAGTGCCAATTATTGGTCGTGTATCCAGAGCAACGTACAATCATATTTTGGAGAAGACAGAGTCGCGTCTAGCAGGATGGATAATGAAATCATTGTCTTTGGCCGGCCGGGTGACCCTCACGCAGTCCGTTTTGAATACGCTACCTTACTATACAATGCAGACTGCGATGCTACCGTGTGTTGTGACTGACGGGCTCGAAAAAGCGAAGTCGTGCATTCGTGTGGGGAGGGACTAATGAACAGAAGAAGGTACATTTGGTTGCCTGGAGGGACGTATGTAAACCGAAAGATGAGGGGGGTCTGGGAGTGAAAGATCTCCGTCGTATGAACAACGCTCTGCTCATGAAACTGGGGTAAGGGTTATTGACTAAACCAGATGACCTGTGGGTACGAGTTCTAAAGGAAAAATATGCCTTGAATTTTTCTGATAATTTGAATTCAGCTCGGGTGCAGCAGGGCTCGACTTTAATCCGAGCTATCCGCACGGTTTGGCCCCGAGTAGCGAACGGGGTGCGTTGGGTCTTGGGAAACGGGCTACGGGCCCGATTCTGGCTTGATAAGTGGCTAGGCACGGACGGGCCACTGCTTAGGTACGTTCGTAACAAAGATATGATAGTAAACGTGTCTTCGTCGGTAGCCGACCATGTGGACGTTGATGGCAACTGGAAGTGGGAAGGGTCCACGGCATTCTACCCTCATCCGTTATTCTTCGCATAGCGGCCACCCTCCCCCCGAAAGCAACGGCCGACGATGATCGGATTATATGGGGCCTATCTGATGATGGACGTTTCTCCACGCGCACCGCCTATCAAGATGTTTCGTCAGTCGCGAGAGCTCAAGACCGTCCTTTATGGCGGCTAATTTGGCGTGCTCCTGCACCGCAAAAGGCTCGGACCTTCTTGTGGCTTGCCGCAAACGACCGGCTTCTAACCAACGCCGAGCGAGTACGACGTCATATCTCAGTCTCCGGGACGTGTGAAGTGTGTGGTAATGAAGAGTCGACCTCCACGTATTGAGGGATTGTCCGAGTATTAAACCCGTCTGGAAAATGTTGCTACCGACTGGACCGGACAGCGGCTTCTTCCAACTGCCACTTAAAACCTGGCTTAGCTCGAATCTTCAGAAGATGCGGATGGGAGTGAGGGAGAATTGGAATAGTTTATTTGCGATTGCGGTGTGGAGAATGTGGACGTGGCGGAATGAACAGATATTTAAGCAAAAATACCTGAGTTGTGTGGCCCGGAAAACGGAAATCGAGAGCATGCTGGACAACTATGCAAAAGCCGCGGCAGTCTACATGAAGGTCGGGGCTGCCACGTACGTCACCCGCATGATTCAGTGGTCTCCCCCTGCCTCGGGTTGGATTAAAATGAACACTGACGGTGCTTTTGACAGCCAAACGGGGTTAAGTAGTGCGGGCGGGCTGATTCGAGATGAGATGGGGCGGTGGATCGAGGGTTTTCTATTGAATATGGGATCATGTACTATTACGGGAGCCGAGTTTGGGGACTCTTTCACGGGCTTCTTTTGGCGTTGGATTTGGGATATCGGAGAGTTGTTGTGGAGATTGATAGCCAATGCGTTTTACAAATGGTGTCTAGCTCGGGAGGCGGTCTTGGAGCTCATGAAGCGATGGTTAAGGCCATTCACGAGGTATTACAGAGGGGATGGGAAGTTAGAATTCAACATGTCCACAGAGAAGCGAATTTTGCAGCGAACCATATGGCGAGTTTGGCAGCCCTCTACCCGACTGGACTGCATCGAGTCTCTTCATCTCCTACTGGATTAGGTGCTTGGCTTGAGCATGACAATATTGGAGTGTCATACCCCCGACAAGTGCTACCATAGGTCGTCGACCTCCTTCCTTGTACCAAAAAAAAAAAAAAAAAAATCAAAATCAAAGCTGGTGGCAAGACGGTCATTTAACGAGTTGGCGACTTTTTCTGTAAATTGAAATGTTCTCAATTTTCCAAGTGGTCAAAGCAGAATCCACCTCGCTATACCGGAAAAGCAAGACAAATCAGGCATTCCCTCATTTCTTAGGGTCAAATTCGTCTTGTGGTCTCCCCTTATAAAGTATCCAACACATCACTTTCCAAGTTTTTCTCTCTCCATTGCACCCTCTCTCTCTACTCTTTCCTTGGAAAAACTCTGCTTCGTTTATGGAACAACTTTAAAAGGAGAGGAAGAACGACAGGACGACACCGTTTGATGACATCCGGCCGCCGTTTTCAGTCCCCATTACTTCTAAATCGACGCGCCGTCCTATTAGGTCTGCCGGCCTGTGTTCGGTAATTCGCCGCGTTCGTATTGATCGCCGGAAACAAAATCCTTTGGGTTTGGTTTCTGCCGGAGACGGTTTGATTGATATTTTGATTCCCCAAACTCTGGAAAAGAAGCGATAGGTAGAAGTAAAGGGCGTCGTTTATGGGGAAAGTAGAGGTAGCATTGGCGGCGGGATGCACGGCGGCGGCGTGCGTGGTGGCGGCGGTGATGGTTGGGAGGAGGGTGAGGCGGAGGAGGGGATGGAAGAGGGCCCTGAGGGTTTTGGAGGAGCTGGAGGAGGGATGCGCCACTCCTGTGGGGCGGCTGCGCCAGGTTGTTGATGCTATGGCGGTTGAGATGCACGCGGGTTTGGCCTCCGAAGGCGGGTCAAAGCTGAAGATGCTCCTCACCTATATCTGCGACCTCCCTACTGGGTAAGGCCTTAGTGATTCAGATGTGTGTGTGTGTCTGTGTGTGAGAGAGAGAGAGAGAGAGAGAGAGAGAGAGTGGGCCAACATCTATTGCATGTATGTTATAATTGACTTGTGGTTGGTTTTACTCCAAGTTTGTACTTATATGTGCAACAGTTGGGAGGTGAATGTGGTTTCATTGGTGGCATTCATTTGATTGATATTTAGGAATGGGTGGATGAAGTTTCAATTATATGTATTTGTGTAGTTTGAGGTTGAATTGCTTATATGGGTTAGTTAAATGGCTATGACAACTTCATTTACAAATGTTGTTTTGGGCAATGGTGTGTGGGTTCAGTTTGCATAATTGATGACGATTTTGTGTTTTCTGGTGTCGACATTCACAATTTCGCTGCGTGTAAATGTTAATCTTTCTTTTCTTTGTCGACTGCATTTGTTTACCCAGTGATTTCTTGGCCCTTCTCTCTGTTTTGCTTTTAATGAGTTGCTACTAGTGTTGAAATTGTATATGAGTTGAGAATTATGTTCTGGCTCCACGACATTTCATAGGTGGGATTCGATTGATGTGACAGCATGCAATGGGGTGTTTTTTGTTGAAAGTTTCTTTGGTAATTAGGTATTTCATTAATTTACCGCCTTGGTGTAATTGGCGTGTTTTTTTTCTTTTTTCTTTTTTTTTCTTCAATTGCCAAAAAGGAGGTGTCGCATTATTAATGATAATATTTGTTGTGTTTTCCGGCCTTGCCACCTTCCTTCTATGCGTTCATTATAACTTTAGATAATCAATATCAAGATTACATGTTGCTTAGTCTACATTTTATATATGAATACTTGTCAAATTTGGTGTTATCTTCTTTTGAATTGCTGTCTCGAGTTTCTGTGTGTTTTTAGTAGCGAACAATATCATCTTCTTGATTGATTAGATACTCGGCCGTGACATGATATATAGTTATCCGATTACCACAACTTGTTACTCTCTTTTAAGATTTAAATGTACAATCTTGCGATTTTTATGTATTGTTTATCTGTTTATTTTTTAACCTTCACGAGATCATTTTTTTTCATAGATCAAATGTGTTGCTATGAGTTGTTATGATATACCTGGATTCCTATGATACAGCTGGTAACCATGATTGTGTCAATGCTTTGAGATTCTGGACTTGTAATTCATGATCATTTTCCATATCTGTGTTGCTTATTCTTTTATGTTTTCAAATTTTTGTTCAATGTCGCGAGACTTTTGGATTCTTTATCAGATTCCAAGTAGTATCTCTTTACTGATTGTAGCAAACATGCTGTTCCAGGACCGAAAAGGGGATTTATTATGCTCTAGATCTCGGCGGTACCCATTTTCGGGTCTTGCGAGTAAAGTTAGGTGGCCAAAGTTCAGCTACCATAATTCATGATGTCGAACGACAACCCATTCCCCAACATTTGATGACCGGCACAAGTGAGGTAGCTGATTCTTGTGCATTTTGGCTTCTCAGATGTGGCACTTCCTGGACTCAAAAATTAATTGATTTATATTTCATTATATTTCCGTTTCCAGGAGCTTTTTGATTATATAGCAACATCATTGAAGGATTTTGTTGAAAGAGAAGAAAATGCTTCAGAGCCTTCACAAGGGGAAACAAATAGACTTGGCTTCACATTTTCATTCCCAGTGAAACAAACTTCTTCATCATCAGGAACTTTAGTCAAATTGACGAATGGATTCTCTATCGATGACATGGTTAGTTTTTTATTTTTTTCCTCTTTTTCCTCTTGCTCTTTTCAAGTCATCCGATGATTTGCTTTTCTTGACTTTCTTTGCTCCCATTGAATCTGCATATGAATACATACTTTGTATTTACATATTTTTTTCAGAAGTCACAGTAATAAAGACAAGAAAAGTTTAATTTTGTTAAGATATCTTTATTAATTGATATAATGATGCATTAGTGTCATTGTGGTGGGTGAAGGCGTCTAAGTAATGGACTACAGTGTTTATTTCAGGTTGGTAGGGATGTTGCTCAGTGCCTCCAGGAGGCAATATATCGGAAGGGCCTGAATATGCAAGTGGTTTCCCTTGTAAGAACTTTGTTTCTATCCCACATACCACATTTTTTTTATTTGTTTTTCATTATATACAATCATCATTGCTTCTCTTAATTTTATTTTTGACATCTCAATTATGTAATGAAGTTTATGAAATACGTCCTGTTGGATGAAGAGCAAATAGTCTGCTCGATTCTTAATAGACTTGTGAGCGGTTTGTGAGAACAGTACGTAATGTTCTTTACTAGTGTAGCTGCCAATATTTGTGATTTATATTAGAAGTGTCTCATTATCTTAGTATTGTTTCAAGCATCTATTATTGAATATTTAACATTACTTTGTATACCATTTCTATGCCCTCTTATCTGTTCTCTGAGGGAAAGAACTGAGTCCATGAGCTCGATATACTACTGACTAATGCTAGCAAGCTTACCATTTTGTTTAAGTTGCTAAATTTTCATGATTTCCTTTGTTATGCTGGCCATACTTGTTTCTTTTGTGTTTATTCGGGCTGTTAAAAATTTCTCTGTTTATTGTGGTTACTAATACATGAATAAAGTTTACTGTTCGTCAAATAGTTGATACTGTCTTCTCCAACTGCATTTGTCTCTGGAGCTATTATATGGGTTGCAGTACTTGCAGTCACATTTCTTTTCTTGTTTAACCAGATAAATGATACTGTGGGGACCTTGGCTTTAGGTCATTATCATGATGAAGACACAGTAGTTGCTGTAATATTCGGAACAGGCACTAATGCCTGTTATTTGGAGCGTACAGATGCAATCATTAAATGCCAAGGTCTTCTTGCAACCACGGGAAGAATGGTATGGCTTCCAGAATGTCATTAAGAAATACTTATCGATGTTGCACATTTTTTTTTTTAAATTTTTTTTCCGACCAATACTTTGATGGTATCAAATGAAATTAGGTTGTCAACATGGAATGGGGAAATTTTTGGTCATCTCATTTGCCAAGGACGTCGTACGATGTTGATTTGGATGCTGATAGTCCTAACCCTAATGTTCAGGCGAGTTTTAAGTTCTGCCATTTTTCTTAATTTAACATCTGGTCATCTAAATATCTGGTTTGTTTAGTTCTTTCTGGAGGATTACTGATTTGATTCATGCTGCAGATTTTTGAGAAAGTGATATCTGGAATGTATCTAGGAGACATCGTGAGAAGAGTAATTCTTCGGATGTCTCAAGAATCGGATGTTTTTGGATCCGTCTCTTCCAAAATACATATTCCTTTCATCTTGAGGTAGTTTTCTCATTCTTAGTGTAAGCATTATTTGTCCAGTCTGTATTGACATTTCTAGTGGCACATTGCGTAATTATTTCAAGCGCAACGCTGCTTGATTGACATTCTAACCAAATAATTCTCAATTATATTTATTCATTGAGTTAGTTTGATCTGATCACTTTTAAACATAGCAGGACACCTATGATTGCTTCCATGCACGAGGACGATTCCCCCGACTTGATAGAGGTCGCCAGATTATTACAAGACACTCTCGAGGTTTGGAATTTTTTATATATTTTCTCCAATTTCCTTAATAATTATTGCCATAAACATCCACGCGAAGGGTTTATTATTATTATTATTATTATTATTATTATTATTATTATTATTATTATTATTATTATTATAAACGATGCTCCCCTCAACGTTCGGAAACTCGTGGTGAAGATTTGTGATGTGGTGACACGCAGGGCTGCCAGGCTGGCAGCCGCAGGCATAGTGGGCATACTGAAGAAGATAGGCCGAGATGGGTATTTGGGCGGCAAATCCAAGATTCAGGGCAAGATGACGAGGACAGTAGTGGCGGTAGAAGGTGACCTGTACTCCAACTATACCATGTTCAGGGAATATCTGAACGAGGCTTTGGGAGACATACTAGGTGATGACGTGGCAGCTCGTGTTGTAATGAAGGTGACTGAGGATGGGTCAGGCATTGGGGTGGCACTCCTGGCTGCATCAACCTCCAGTGAGGTACATGCATAAATGAAATATGTAAGTATGCATATATGATATAGTTCACTGTAAATTTGTACAGATTATTGTTATGTGTTTGTGTGTCATAGTAGGTGGTAGGGTTTGTATTGGTGGTAATAGGTTTGGAAAGAGAAGGTAAAGTTTTCTCAATGATGTTTTGAGAAATCAGTTTAGGGCACAAGGAGATGTTGAATTGTCAAAATTTCAATTGACTTTCCAGTTTGTGTAATATGAATTTATTATTTGGGTTTGGTTCAATTGATTCATTTATTTATCATGTCAAGAGGAGGATACTTTTAGCTTGTTTTCCTGTTCTGTATCTTGGATTTATTTCAATTGAAGGAACAGATGCAAATTTTTTTGAGTTTTATCGTCTTACCCATATTAATATTAGGGATCCCAAAAGATAGCCGACTATTAATTATGTGTCTTAAAAACAACATCTATCGATTAAGGACTCGTAATATCTAATACTATCAAATTAAGAATCAAAACTTATTTATGGAGAAAATAAATTAAAAATATTATAATAAAAATATGAAAAAATGAATATATTTTTTACTACACATCAATTAATAAATTATAAAAGTTCATAAATAAAAAATATTTGAATTTAAATAAAAAAGAGAGATGATAAAAAGTTAAATTTTATCTTGATCACGCATGAAAATAAAGACATAATTAGAGCATAAATTTAACTATATTTTTCCGTCTATTCATTAGTTTTTATTTATATTCGGGTGTTTTTATTTATTTTCATGATGGTAATGTCATCACCTATTAATAAGAGTATCGTTGGAATTAATCTTTGTACTCATAAATTGATAATTTTAGGTATTACAGATTTCAAATCATTAAAGCATCTCCAATGGATTGAATAGAAGGGCATATTTTTAATTAACTCTCCAGTGGTAAATGTCGGTTTGTGTGTGTGTGTGTTTTTTTTTTTCTTTTGTTGTTCTAAAAAATGCCTACCAAAATACTATAAATTATACTTGTACTGAATCATAATTTCGAATCAACGCTAATATTAATTATTTGAAGATTGACCACCCACCATCTAAACTGATATTAATTATTTGAAGATCGACCACCAACCATCCAAACTGATATTATTTTTGTATCAATATTTTTTAAGAGTATCCTTTATTCTCGATATCCCCTCTATATATAATTTCAGAATAGGTTGAGCCTACGTGACAAACTTTCACTCTAAATCCATAATTGATTTTTTTTCTTTACTTCCACAATTAGTTACCATAAATTATTTTATATTTCTATTTCCTACATTATCATACATTGCATTTCAATTTTTTATTTAATTTATTCATTAGTTATTATAAATGTTTCTTCTTCTTATTTTAAGATTTTATAACTTTTTTTTTTGTATTTTATTTTTATATATGATATATCAAATTAACTATCTTTTGACGATTTTCGATTTGACATTCATATTATATATATATATATTTACAAAATGGTAATATATATTTTTATAAATAAAATTTAAGGTTATTTATCAAACTAAATTAAAAGATATCAAATAAAACTATAAATTATATTATAAAGTAATAAATTTAAGTTTATTTATCAAACTAAATTAAAAGATATCAAATAAAACTATAAATTATATTATAAAGTAATAAAAATTGGTATGTATTCTTTTAAAAATGATATTTATTTCAAATCTAATTGGTATGTTATCAATCTAATAAAAATAAATAATTATTTATCTAAATTCTAAAATTACATATAAATTTAGAAAACTGTGAAAAACGATAGATACGATACTTGATTTATTAGGCATCTAATTAAGTTTAAACAAACATATTCTGCACTTATGCATATACATAACACCATATTATTTCTATTTATTTAAGATAAACATTTTTTTACTTAATATTAGTAAATAATATCGATAATTTTATATGATATAAGTACAAAAATTCAATATGAGTTGATATTTTTGTTTAATATACGGGTGTTTAATTATTATGTATAAAAAAATATAATTTGGCAATTTAATTAAAACCCAAAGTAATGTTATATATAAAATTAAATTTTTTGTACTTTAAAAAAAATAATATTTTTTTACATATGCTTCCTAATTCAATACCCGTGTATTACACGGGTATTGTACTAGTTATTTTTATATCGGTATTTTTTTCTAAGAGTCCTTTATTCTAATATTTATTTTTGGAAGAGCTACCACCCACCATCCAAACTGATAGTCATTAGGTATTTTTGTATCCGTATTTTTTTTAAGAGTATCCTTTATTATATATATGTTAATGTATAATTTTAACACAATATATACCATTAAATTTGTAATATAATTTTAAAAGTGTTTTGTTCATAAGTAACTCTCCAATCGTAAATGTCTTTTGTATCATGTATTTTTCGTATAGTATCTTCATCTACTTAAATATTTTAATTAAAAATAAAAAAATATAACTATGACAAAAAAAAATGACTCATAAAGTCTAATGATATTCATCAGTTATTTTTTATCAGGTATGTTATGTATTTTGTATCAGGCGCATCTACCTACTTATATGTAATCATCAAGTTTAGAAGGCGTATTTTTTATTAATTAAGGTGATATTCATCAGGTATTTTTTCATTACGACACAAATAAAATATTCAGTCTAGAAGACCTTTCATAGGCGTATTTTTTATTAATTAAGGTGATATTCATCAGGTATTTTTTCATTACGATACAAAAAAAATATTCAGTCTAGAAGACCTTTCATATGTAGAAAGACGTTGGAAGTTTTGCGTCTCTCTCATGCCAGATCATCACATAGAGAAGTAAAACAACTCACTGTTGGACACCTTTTTTTTCTCAATGTCTCTACAATTCTACAGTTGACATTCCATTGAAGATGCTCTTAGGATTTTATTTTTCTAAGTCTCGAATTATTAGTTATCTCATCTTTTGAGTTGTAGATTGATAGAAAGTAAGGTCTGAAAGTGATAATTGTTTATCTTTCAAGTACTAAATTTTTAGTACTTGTCTTTCACTAATCTTTAGACTTTAGGTATCCAAATTAATAGAACTCCTATAATATTTCTTATTGTTCGGGCTTTTATAACGATTTGAATTTTTGTAGTACTTGTACTTGCGGGGCTTAGATGGATAATTTTCTCTCCTTCAATTATCTTCAATTTATTGTATGACGTGTTATTTTTCATAAAATAAAAAAAAAATTTATATTTTCAACCAAAACTATCATCAAATTCATAATATTTTAAAACTTACGAGGCATTTATTGATTAATTGAATTATATTTGAACTACTTTTGAAACGTCTTCAAATTTCCGTGATTAATCTTGAAATTCTTTAAAAGCGACGTGGATGTAATGTGTTAACTAACATGACACGTTGGATGTGACGTCTCATTTCTTGCGACACACGTGATATTCTGGCAAAAATTTTCCATGTTTTGATAAATTTTAAAAGTTGCAATTCTGCTATTTTTCATATTTAATGGAACTACTAGTGGAACACCTCTATAGTTATTATGGGACTAATATTGATGTTTTCCTTAAACTTTCGTCAACTCAACTACTATGAATCTCGTGCAATGCACGAGTAAGAGATATTTATTAATATATATAAATTAAAATTTTTTTATTAAATAATATTTATAAATTAAAAATATGAAATGAATATGTAATACAATTTACCTATATTAATTTATTGAAAATATTATATAAAATCTAAATTGTGTAAAATTACATAAATCATGTTTATTTAAAATTAGTACACAACTCGTACGGTGCACGTAACTAATAATAAATTACATATCGATTGAGTGCACTGAAATTGAATTGGGATTTTGGATTTGAGATTTAGAGTTCTTCCAAAAAGCCGTGAACCCGGTAACTCTTTTCTTATGACATACGAAGATAAAAAAACTGATAAACTGATGAAGAGTCGTGGGGAACGGTTTCATTCTTCTTATAACTTAATGAAGAATTCTAAAAGACCCCCTTGCATTTATTACGACTTTTGGGGACTCCACTCATAAATAATTTTGATCCAAATTATTTGTTAATTAGGTCCTTAAGTTTATTA
Source organism: Striga asiatica (assembly GCA_008636005.1). NCBI lineage: Eukaryota > Viridiplantae > Streptophyta > Magnoliopsida > Lamiales > Orobanchaceae > Striga > Striga asiatica. The sequence goes on along the minus strand of BKCP01005960.1, from coordinate 2,159,665 downwards.
AAAATTCGATTAAATTGATATTACTTATAATAATAAGTCAACAATTAATTTTTATTTTGAAGATTATGTGTCATATCAATGTGACATAATGTTTACTAAAACTTAATGGAGTTTGTTACAATTTAATTTCGTAAGCCTTTTGGATTGATTGCAAAATAATATTTTTATTTTGATATGTATCAATTATCAAATCTTGAGATTTTTTCTGCAATATTTAACTTCAAACAATCCGAAAAAATTGTGAAATTTGTTACCAAAAGAAATTCCAATGATTATCGGCAATATATTGTGTATAAATAACTATGAAGTGTGTTACAAAAAACATCGATATTTAAAAAAATTTGTTATCAAAATTAGAGATTTGTTATCACAATCAGATCAAATTTGTTAACAAAATCCGAGATTTGTTATCAAAATAAAATCAAATTTGTTATCAAAATTCGAGATTTGTTATCAAAATTCGATCAAATTTGTTACCAAATTCTGATTAAATTTGTTGACATGTGGGACCCATTGATATTGCTTATATTAGTAAGTCAACAATTAAAATTTTATTTTGAAGATTATGTGTCATATCAATGTGACATAATGTTTACCAAAATTAATGGAGTTTGTTACAATTTAATTTGGTAAGACTTTTTGAATTGATTGAAAAATAATATTTTTAGTTTGATATGTATCATTTATCAAATCACGAGATTTTTTCTACAATATTTAACTCCAAACAATCGAAAAAATTGTGAAATTTGTTACCAAAAAAATATCTCAAAGATTATCGGCAATATATTGTGTTTAAATAACTATGAAGTGTTTTACCCAAAAAATCCGATATCTTAAAAGATTTGTTATCAAAATCCGAAATTTGTTATCACAATTAGATCAAATTTGTTAACAAAATCCGAGATTTGTCATCAAAATAAGATCAAATTTGTTACCAAAATCCGAGTTTTGTTATGAAAATCCAATCAAATTTGTTACCAAAATCCGATTAAATTGGTTGACATGGGGGGCCAATTGATATTGCTTATATCAGTAAGTCAACAATTAATTTTTGAAGTCAAAGTTATAATTTTTGTTTGTTACCAAAAGAAATCCCAAAGATTATCGGCAATATATTGTGTATAAATAACTATGAAGTGTGTTACAAAAAAAAAATCGATATTTTAAAAGATTTGTTATCAAAATTCGAGATTTGTTATCACAATATCAAATTTGTTAACAAAAAATTCGAGATTTGTTATCAAAATCCAATCAAATTTGTTACCAAAATCCGATTAAATTTGTTGAAATGTGGGACCCATTTATATTGCTTATATTAGTAAGTCAATAATTAAAATTTTATTTTGAAAATTATGTGTCATATCAATGTGACATAATGTTTACCAAAATTAATGGAGTTTGTTACAATTTAATTTGGTAAGACTTTTTGGATTGATTGAAAAATAATATTTTTATTTTCATATGTATCATTTATCAAATCGCGAGATTTTTTCTGCAATATTTAACTCCAAACAATCGAAAAAAATGTGAAATTTGTTACCAAAAGAAATCCCAAAGATTATCGATAATATATTATGTTTAAATAACTATGAAGTGTTTTATAAAAAAAAAACCGATATCTTAAAAGATTTGTTATCAAAATTCGAGATTTCTTATCACAATCAGATCAAATTTGTTAACAAAATCTGAGATTTGTCATCAAAATAAGATCAAATATGTTAAGGAAAATTTCAAAACTAGTCTCACAGGTATAGGGAGGTGGTAATTTTGGTCCCGACGGAATGCAGAAAATATGAATAGTCCCACAACTTTTAAAAAATGATCAAAAGTAGGACTTTTTCGCCGGATTTATTATTTCCGGCCAGGAACGCCATGTGGCGCACACGTGGCTTATTTTCTTACATGCTGGTATCCGACGTGTTCATATTTTTTTACAAGTTGTGAAACTAGTTTTGAATTTTCTGCATTCCATCGGGACAAAAAATGTCACCCCCTTATACTTGTGGGACTAGTTTTGAATGTTTCCTATCTACGTCGGATGCCAGCGTATAAAAAAATAAGCCACGTGGCGTTCCGGGCCGAAAATAGTAAATCCAGCGAAAAAGTCCTACTTTTGATCATTTTTTCAAAGTTGTGGGACTATTCATATTTTATGCATTCCGTCGGGACCAAAATTGTCACCCTCCTATACCTGTGGGACTAATTTTGAATTTTTTCCAATTTGTTACCAAAATCCTAGATTTGTCAAAATTCGATCAAATTTGTTACCAAAATCCGATTAAATTGGTTGACATGTTGGGCCCATTGATATTGCTTTTATTAGTAAGTCTTACACAATTAAATTTTTAAGTCAAAGTTACTATTTTTGTATTTTTCCAATAACTTCTTTATATTACTATAGATATAGATAATAAATCACATAGCGAGACGTGACAGAAAAATTAGAAGTGAACTACTCTTAGTGGGTGATTGGATATGAATTCAACTAGTAAAAAACTGGTTATTTTTTAACTATAGTTAAATTTGAAAAAAGGTTTTATGGTTAATTGTTAGTGGATATATTAAAATAATATTTAAAATAAAATAATTAAAGTTAATTTGATGTAAAAGTAGGAGAAAATGATTGGAAGTGATAGTTAGTTAAAATTATGTAAGTAGATGAATAGTGAATTAAAGTTTATGTGATGTGTAAGAATGATTGGTTGATATTATTTAATTATATTGATAATATTGGAGATAGTATAATTGAGTTAAAGTTGAGTTAAATTTGATTTTTGATTGATTTTTTTACTGTAAAATTTATATACAATCTCCCCCTTAATTTCCAATTGTTTATTTCAATTAGATTCTCTCGGTGAGAGCCTTAGATTCTCTCGGTGAGAGCCTTCACAGTTCCACAAATCCGATCTCCGATCACCTGTTTCTTCCCCGACATTCAGTCACCGTGTTCAGGACGCTGTAACCTTGACTTTCTTTCGCTACTTATACCAGTTTATCCATTCTCCGTGTCCATGACGAGCCAATTTAAATTTAACCCAGATGATGACCTTATATCGCGGATGGGGGATTTCTCTTTATCAGAACGGGAAGTTGATGTCATTGACATAGCACAGGAGGACATCAAGTTAAGTGATGATGAATGCCAGCGAAGCTTATTCGGGAAAATCATTGGAGACAGAATAGCTGGTTGGTATGGGGTGAAAAGGGCAATGACTCAGATATGGAAGCTCAGTCAGCCGATGGAGGTAAAAGAGCTCAGCCTCAATTATTTTCAATTTATTTTCCAAAGTAAAGAGGACAAGATCAGGGTAGCCAGTGGATCGAACTGGAGTTTTGAGAAACAATACCTCATCCTCCGAGAATGGACTACTAATCTTACTAGAAACATCCCTGCTTTCAAGAACTTAATCTATGGGTTCAGGTTATCAATCCCCCCTCAATTGGATGAGTACGGAAGTAGGATTGAAGATTGGTAGGACTTTCAAAGATGTCAGCAATGTGGTTATCGTCAACTCCGGTAGCCATGGAAGTAAATTGCTCAGACTCCTGGTCACTTTGGATTTGGATGAACCAATCCCCAGATTAGCTCACATCAGACTAGGGGATCAGACAGTCAGTGTTGGGTTTAGGTATGAGAAACTCATGAACCTCTGTCATTATTGTGGCACAATCGGCCACCTAGACAGAACTTGCCAAAAACGTCTTCAAGATATTAAAAGCAATTCCCTCAAGGAGGGTCAATATGGAGACTGGTTAAAAGCAGCAGAAGGGCAGAGATGGATTGGTACTAATATTTCTGGGAATAGGAACTCTCCTACCCCTAACTCTCCTTCCAACTCGGATCAAGGGAACTCCTTCAAAGCTTCTTCTAGCAGGACAGAGCAAAGTAATCAGCTTATACCTATTCCAGAGACTTCTAAATCTCTTGAGAATCAGAGGTCAAATACTCCTTGTCCAACTTCCTCACCTAACCATCTGAAATCAGTAGTCTCTCTCTCCTCTACAAACTTAGAGTCTACTACTGGGGGAGAACAAACAATACCCAGCCCTGAGATTCATGAAGCAAGGGGACTTATGGAGATTGAAGCCCAGCAGATTCCAGAAAACTTGCAGGTAGCAACTCAAGCAGGGACTGTAGCCAAATCACTCCCAGGCTCTTCTAGAACTTGGAAAAGGTTGGGGAGTAAATCGGGTAGACTTCAAAGAGAGTCAAGCATTCCCATTGTGATTGATAATGTTTCAGGCAATAAAAGGCTTCATGAAGAAGGTGAGTTCTCAATGTCTGAGAAAGATGCCAAGCAGCTGGAACAAGGTGACAGTTCTAAGCTAATAATGGTTCCAGAAAAGGTGGGGGTGGCCAGCCTAGAGTGGCACCCAAGTGATAAATGTTAGCCATGGTGTGGAATTGTAGAGGGCTGGGTGGGCCCTCTACAATTTCCCAAATCAGAGAGTTGCTGAAAACTCATCACCCCAATTTTCTCTTCTTATCAGAAACAAAAAAAACTAAGGCTTTTGTTCAAACTGTTAGTAAAAAGTTCGGCTTTGAAGACAGATTCATTACTGTGGATCCCTCAGGACTCAGTGGTGGACTTGCCTTATTTTGGAAAGCTCAAGTTATTATTAAGCAAATAATTCTTAAAGATTTTTATGTTGCAGTGGAATTTATCCTCCCCCAGGCAGTCTCTCAATGGGGAATTTTTGTTTGCCTCAGTCCTATTAAAGCTGCTAGAATTATTCAATGGGAAACTCTGATTGAAGACAAAGTATCTTGGGGTAATAAATGGTTTGCCATAGGTGACTGGAACGACATTCTTTCACTCTCTGAAAAAGCAGGAGGAAATCTCAGACATCCCAGCACCTTTTCAGGTTTCAAAAACTTCATCAACAGCATGGCAATGGAGGAGCTTAAAATGGAGGGGCCTTCCTTCACATGGTGTAACAATAGGGCATTACCTGAACTGGTGGAAGAGAAGCTTGATAGAGCCTTTGGCTCCTTCGATTGGAACCAGCACCACCCAAATGCTTTTGTCACCAATAAGATCAGAAGTGCTTCAGACCATTCTGCACTCCTTATTGATGAGGGTCTTCCCAAAGAAAAAAAGAAAAGTATGTTCCATTTTGACAAAAGGTGGCTTAGCAGAGAAGGATGTGAAGATGTGGTGAAGTCAGCATGGGCTACTGAAGTTCATGGAACCCCTTTTTTCAGGCTGAAGGAGAAAATCAAATTCACCAGGATAGCTCTTCTCAAATGGAGCTCAACATTCCAATCCAAAAATCAAGAAACCATAACCACTCTTACCCATAAACTTGAAGAACTAAATGTGGACAAGTACTCTATTGACTGGGAGGAATGGGAGTCTACAAAGAGAAACCTCAACCAAACACATAAACAAGAGGAGCTCTTTTGGCAGCAAAGGGCCAAATCCAAATGGCTCAAGGAAGGTGATGCCAATACTTGGTTTTTCCATGCTCTGACTCTTCAAAGGAGGAGGAGTAATGCAATTACTAGGCTGGTCTCCCCTCAGGGCAGCATCTTTACTTCTCAGAGGGCAATTGCGAGACACATTGAAGAATTTTACCAAAATCTCTTTCCAACTGAAGGCTGCTGGGGAGGAGATTCAATTCTTCCCCTTATCCCCACTTCAATAACAGATGAGATGAACCAAGCTTTACTTAAGCCAGTGGAAGAAGAGGAGGTGAAGCACTCTCTTTTCAGCCTGCATCCTGAAAAATCTCCTGGTGAAGATGGAATGACTGCCAGCTTCTATCAACATTTCTGGAGTCTGATTAAGAAGGATCTCTTGGAAGCTGTTCTGAGTTTTTTCCAGTCAGGTATGCTCCTTAAATACTGGAACCATACTGTGATCTCTCTAATTCCAAAGACTTTAAATCCAGAGAATATGGGGCAATTCAGACCTATCAGTTTGTGTACTGTGGTGTACAAGGTCATTTCTAAAATTTTGGCACTTAGACTGAAAGCTTGCTTGACTCATTGCATTAGTGATTTCCAAGCTGCATTTGTGGAAGGCAGACAATTGATGGACAATGTTATTATTGCTCAAGAAGCCTTCCATTTTCTGAATAGGCATTCTTCTGGTCCTAATTATTTCATGGCTCTTAAATTGGATCTCATAAAGGCTTTTGATCGTGTAGAATGGTCTTGTCTGAAAAAAATAATGCTGCATATGGGCTTTCATGTTGATTTTGTCAAACTGATTTTGAGCTGCATTTCCTCTACAAGCTTTTCCTTTAAAATCAATGGCACTCTTAGTGGGTTTGTCACTCCCTCCAGAGGAATAAGGCAAGGGGATCCTCTATCCCCCTACCTTTTTATTATTGTAGCTGAATTACTCTCTGCCTTGGTGCTGCACTCTATTAACAGTGGTTTGCTCAAAGGGATGAAAATATCCAGAAATGGTCCTTTGCTATCTCATCTGCTCTTTGCAGATGACTCCTTGTTTTTTTGCAAAGCTGGTACAGATCAAGCTGCCATCTTAATGAATCTCCTGGAGCAATACAGACTTTTTACAGGGCAAGCAGTGAATCTTCATAAGTCTGCCATTTTCTTCAGTAAAAATACTCCTCAGCATCTCCAGACTTCAATATGCAGTGCTCTGAATGGCATCACACCTCACAGATCTACTAGGTACCTTGGGCTTCCCCTTGGCATTGGCAAAGCAAAAATTGAAGTTTTTGAATTCATTCTATCTGCTGTCAGAAACAAACTCTCAAGCTGGAAATCAAAATTCCTTAGTCCTGCTGGCAAAGAGGTGTTAATTAAGGCTGTGCTTCAAGCCCTTCCAACTTTTTCAATGTCCTGCTTTAAATTGCCACTTACTTTGTGTAACACCCCGCTTATCAGAGTAAATTTTTCGCAACTTTTACTTCGAATATATTTAACTCTTTTGAAATCTTTTGCGACTAACTCGGGATGCTACTCAAACTCATCATCTTGAAAATCCGTTTATCTTTAAACTTTTTGTCTAATACTTCTTTAGACATAATTAAAACAGATTTTCTTTAAACTTGCATTTAAAATACCATAATCATATTTCTCATAATGATAAAAACTTGAAATCCATTAAAGTGCAAGTTCAAGTCTCAATATGCGTAGCGGAAATACTTAAAAATGTAGTTAATTATACAGACTGTTTTAAATGTCTGTATCAAACCTTGTCTTCATCTGAATCCACGATCCACACCAAAACTGCTCCACTCACACCTCCTCTTCGACCTGTTACCTGAAACTAAAACTCATGGGGGTGAGTAACGAATATGGATAATCATAAACCGATATTCATCGGCAACTCAAACTTTTCTCTTCTCTTTCCGATAGTTAGTCGGATACGTGTGCACACTCTGATGGATATTTCTCAGGCAACTCAGCGGCCTCCATCAGAACTTAGGAAGTACTCGTAAGGCAACTCGGCGGCCTTCTTCCCAAGCGTAATAAACTCATAACTTTAGGATATACTCATCTAATGGATATTTCTCAAGGCAACTCAACGGCCTCCATTAGAACTTTAGGATATACTCCGAGACAACTTAATGTCTCCTCATCCCATATGACATCAATATCGTACTCAATGTGATACCCGTTCAGGGTCCCCACCTTTTCATCTTTGAAATCGTTTGTAACTCGATAAGTGCTGTGCTATAACGGAATCTGCAAGTTACATCAATATAAACAAATATACTAAGTACTATGCTCGTATACTCAATAAGATTTTAGGATTCTTAACTCATCTCATCTTATAGAAATTCATCAACATGCTCTTTCTCAAGTTAACACTTAACTTAACTTTTCTTTTATCTTTTACTCAAGGTCAATTACTTAACCTTATAAATCATGTCTTCATAAACATCAATATGGTATTAAACTTATCATGTCATAACTCAAATGTGAAAATAACTATATTTCACATTTATACTTGATTAAATACTTAACTTTTAACATCCTCATCAAGATATATAAATTCATCTTGATCTTTAACTTAATCAAGTACTTAATCCATCTCCCAATTTATAGATATTGGCTTATACTCACTTTTCACTTAAATAACTTGAAAGTGAAAATAAACTCAAGCATACTCATCTCATCATTTAATGATATTAATATGCCATATTTAATACAATTTTTATAAAATTGTATACTCAACATATTAAATCAAAACTTTGTCAAATTGCTCATCACTCATATGAGAATAAATCATGAAAATCTCATTTTAACAATTTGAACATATCATAAATATTCTTGCATATATATATACTCATCTTCACATATATGCCTTCTAATATTCATAACTCACTCATTTCTCATCTTTAAATTATGAAACTTAACAGTCATAATCTCAACTTATAATTAGACATGTCATCAAAATTTCATAATTTTATCATGCATATATCTCGACTTATTCAAGTTTAAAGTTGCTGCTGGAAACAAGTACATAAAATTCAGCTTGCATGATAAACTTTAAAAATTCATATCTTAAGCTATACTTTGCCAAATAACTTAATTCTTGCTCTCATGTACTCCTCTTTCACATAAGAATCATTCATTTAAATCATACTTCTCCAGCTTATTCATATCTTTATCAATATCTCATCAAATCAAGCACATATATCATATAATATAATTGATCTTGAATATCTTTAACTCTTTATATTCATCGAATCAAATATAAACTTAACTTCTTTATCATGTTATACATACTTATATACATGTAAACTTAACATCAAAACATGAACTTGATCATAAATCTTTAAGGTAAGAAGATTACCTCATTCCTGCTAGAATCGAACTTCTTCCTAGCTTCTTACTTCAACTCTTCTCAAAATTCTCACTACTTATCTCTCTTTCTCTCTTTATATCTTTTGATACTTTGGTGTGAGAACTCTGATTTTTATGCCTCTATTTATAGGCACAATTTGGACAAACATCCAAATAGAGTGAATTTTTGTTCATATAAACAAACGTAACTTATATCTTTAAATACTCATAAACAAATGTAACTTATATATTTAAATACTCATAAAATATTTTATGATCAACTTATTCAACTCTCCAAACATATTATATACTTAGAAATTTCCTTTGGATAATTTAGAAATTTCCTTTGGATAATTTGGACAAACATCCAAATAGAGTGAATTTTGGATCATAATAAACAATACAAACTTGTAAAAATAAATATAGATAATAAATAGTATTCTTAACTTCTCCAACTCATAGTCAATGCTTAGAAAGGCCCCTCTTATGATCCTAATCTGATCTTAATGATTAAATTCGAGATTTAGTGAAAATTCTCCAATTTACGGAACCAAATTCTGACTTAAAACGAACAGTTACCGTAAAATCGAAAATTCTTACAGTTTTCGAATTTCCTTCTTTTCTTTTGTCATTTTTCATTTCTATGCTGAAAATTTTTTCTTATCTTGTATTCTACTAAAAATATAGAGAGAAAATAATTTAACGTATTTCTCGGAACTGAAATCGGACATAAATTCCAACTACAATCGAAAACCGAAAAAAACGAAAATTCTAAAAATTTCATATTTCTCTCTAATAATTTAAATAGACTAAAATGTCTAAATAAATTTTCTCACTTCTTTGAACATTTATAACTTGTTACTATCATATTAACTGAGAGGGATGTTACACTTTGTGTTCAGAAATCTCTAGATTATGTGCCCAGTTTTGGTGGAACACAGGAACTGACCAAGCTCAGGGTATTCACTGGAAAAAGTGGAGCTACTTGTCCCTTCAGAAGCAGCAAGGAGGACTTGGTTTTCAAGACCTGCAGCTTTTCAACAAAGCTATGATCTGCAAACAACTGTGGAGAGTGGCTTCTCAGCCTGACTTGCTGGTTAGTAGACTGCTCAAAGACAGGTACTTTCCACACTCCTCAATTGTTCATGCTAGTAAGACTCAGGGAGGTTCATTGATGTGGAACAGTTGGATGGAATTTATGCCTTTTTTTGCAAAGTGGTTAAGGATTGAAGTGAGAAATGGCCTATCTACCAGGATCAATGATCCCAACTGGGTTCCTAATATTAACAAACCTTCTCCTACTTTAATTCCTATTGCAAGAGGTCACTTGATTTGGGTTAAGGACTTGATGCTGCTAGTGGGAAATATGTGGAATGAATGGCTTGTAAGGCAAGTTTTTGACAGTTCAGATAGCAATGCTATTCTTGGTGTTAAATCCCTTAATTCTGACAGAAGTGATAGGTTGGTTTGGGGATTAGAGAAGAAGGGTCACTACTCTGTATCCAGTACTTACAAGCACCTAGTATCTATGAAATACTTGCAGACAGACTCCCCTGAAAGCAGCTCTGCCTCTTCTCTCAACAAGGCTATCAAATACAGACACTGGAAATTGAAAATTGCAGGTAAATTGAAGTTTTTTCTGTGGAAATGTCTCACCAACACCCTACCAGTTGCAGTGCAACTCTTTAAGAGGAAAGTGAATTTGGACATCACCTGCTCACTCTGTGGAGAAGACATGGAAACTCTGGAACACCTCCTTTTCAAATGTTCAAGAGCTCAGAGAGTTTGGGAATACAGCCCTGTCCAGTGGGATGGCATTAGGCACAGAACAGAATCATTTGCTGATTGGTGGTATCAGGTATGTTACTTGGATCATTCTGAGGTAGCCGAAGCTCGAATTCAACTGTCCACGTATTTTCTTTGGTGGCTCTGGAAATCCAGGAACCTCTGGATTTTTCAAAAGTCATTGATGCCTGAGCATGTGGTGGTGCAGCTTGCTCAATCAGACTGGCTTCACTTCATCTCAGCCGCGGGTTAATGCTGCCAGTTCACTCTTTGATAGCTTTTGTTTTTAGTTTTTTTGCTTTGGAATGTAACCCTTAGCTAGGCTTTGTAGCAGTGGTCAGAGGCTATTTTCCCTGTGCATTATTGTAGCTTGTTGCTTGATGTTTTTTTTCAGTTTGATAGTTTGTGGTAGTGTGGTTGGTTTGTTGAGGTTCTAGACCGTCTTTGGCGCGTCTCTCAGTTTTCATTTCTTTGAGTTGTTGCATCCCGATGTATTCGAACGGTGTTCGCCTGTTTTCTTTATTAATAGTTATTTCTGTCGTTTTGGAAAAGAAAAAAAAAATAACCCAAACAACAATCCTAATCAGCCCATAAGCTCAATTTTTCCTGATGATACATTTTCACTATAATTTATTGCATAAACCAATTATTTCATCATTGCATTTATGCAACAAAAGTATAGTACATCTTGTAATAGAACATTTTCAACGTGAAATGAAATTTAAAGAGAACATAGATATAAAGCATGTAATACTGTAAGTATGTAACAGACATTGCAAAGAAGATGACATTGTTTCACTACAATGATCCAAGACGAAGTTCAAATGTCTAAAAGAAATACAAACTTCAGTTGATGACAAATCAAACCAATAAATTCTTATAGCCCAGCCACCCTTGGAGAGGACTTAAAAACAAGAAATATTAACGGTGAAAAGTCCGGTATAACAAAAAAATGTGTATATAAAAAATAATTACAAAACTCAAATCCCTTATTTGTAGGTACTATTTTAAATCCAAATCATGCTGTGAGTACATATATTCTAAATCCAAGTACATATTTCAATGACAATTTTTGACACTTTACTCTCATTTATTTTTGTTCTTTGTTTCCCCAGAACCATCACCAACTTTCGTAATAACACAACAACATATGCTTTTACAGTAAAATTCTCAAAAATCAGCTAGCAACACAGTAAAAAGGCACTATTCTCAGTGAATCAGTTAGCAAATCAGTTAACAACATATACCTATACCGAAAAAACACTAACAACCGCAGCTAGCAACACAGTAAAATTCCCAAAAATCAGAGAAAAAGGCACTATTCTCATGATTGCGGGGAATGAAAACTCATGAACCAACATCTTTCCAAAATATCTAATGACTAATATTAAGTCAAAACTCTCGTTATTTGAAATTGAATGCTTACACCATGGTGAGAACAGGGAAAAATAAAAAATATAGAAAAACCAACATATACTCCAATAGCTTGATAACAAATCGGGCATCAGAAAACACAATTAATATATATGATTGATAAAAAATCTTCAAAATAGAAAAAAAAAACAAAGAAAAAAATTGAAATATTCATAAGTCTAAAAATGAGCCAAGAAGAATACATAAACAAAAAAAACCACTAAAACATCTTAAATATAGGTTTACCGGACTACATAGTTCGAGCAATTAAACTTGAGCTTCGAGCGATGGTCAAATTTTCAGTTGAAGTCCTTCCTTTCTTTCACAAGGTAGCTTCAAGCTTGAGCTTTCGTTTCTGGCTTCGAGCACTCTACGGTTTGTTAAATGCAATTGAGGTCCTTCCTTTCACTTGAGCTCGAGCGATGGTTGAAATTTCTGATCTGCGAGAGGGATGATCGGTTGAAATTTCTACGAGAGGGATGGTCAAATTTTGAGGAGGGATTTTTTAGAGAAGAGATGTTGATCATGTTTGTGCTTAGTGGCAAAGAAGATAATTTTTCATGTAAGCCTTCTCTTTTGTTTTTAATTTCAATTGTTATATTTATTTAATTAACTAACCTTACACCAACTCGAGTAAGGGATAAAAATTAAAAACACTAGCAGGTGCCATTTAAATAAATATTTTAATATATATTAATTTCTGACATATGTTTGTGGCGGTCCAGGAAACTGCCGCAATATATTTATTTACTTGCAGTTTTTGAAAACTGCAGCTAAAACTGCAGTTAACTCTATCGGGAAAATAAAAATAAGATGGCTAAAATAAAATACCGAGGCCTGTGAGAACACAGTGTCCTTAAAACAGATTCGCCCCGTATGAGCGTCTGTTTCCCAGGATACAACGGAAAAACCGAAACTAATTCGGCGAACTGGAATTATGCCTGGACCAAAACACTATAAAAGACAAAAGGGGAGATGGATTTTTTCTAACACTTTTTGTTTTCTTTTTCTCGTGAGTTCTTTCTTTTAAAGATGACAAGACCTTTATATAGCCTAAAGTAAGTCATACTCATTAACTCATGTATTTACTCCAACACTTATTATAGTTAAGTTAATGCAACATTAATCAAACCAAGTTACAAGTTTTAAAAATTGAAAATACGGTTTCAAATTAATATGTCAGTTGCAAGTTTCATTCACAATTATCCAACAGAATGGAGCATGTATAGCCATTGCGTTAGCCTTACGTCAAAATTTATAGCGGATCACAAAATAAGTGAGACAGATAAATAGAATTCTAAATTGAAACGAAAGTGTCAAAGAACAAAATTTGACGCAGATAATTTACAATTTTCTATGTCACTTTACTGTGATTATGCTTTCAGTATGTTCAAAATCTCCAAAATCTCACACATGGTGGACAATGGACAAGATGTCCAGAATGACAATTCATATATCACCTAGTCAAAATCACTATAATCTAAAAGTTTCAACTCAATTCTACACTACAAAAAATTGTTATATTCCAACGAAAAATCCTATGGTAATATATTCCAATGGAAATTCCAACGGATATTCCAATGGTATAGCTTCCGTTGGAATGATTCCAACGGAAATTCCAACGAAAATATTCCGTTGAAATGTATTTTTCATTGGAATTTTAGATGGAATTTGATGATTCCAACGGCTATATTTCCAACGGATTTTGGCCGTAGGAATTTCCGTTGGAATATACAATTTCCATTGGAATTTTTATTTTCACCACCGTTGAAAAATCTACTGTTGGAATCGTCAAAATCAAACGGAAATTCCAATGGAAAACTCATTCCAACGGAATATTTTTGTTGGAATTTCCGTTGGAATTATTCCAACGGAAATAATAACATTGAAATATCCATTGGAATTGCCGTTGGAATTTTATTGGAATATATTTCCGTTGGAATTTCATCATTTTCTTGTAGTGTCAGTCAAGAACAGATATCACCTCTAGCCTCCAATAAATGACAACAAGGGTACTTATCAAAATCTGCAGCCAATGCCATACACAACTACTGCTCATGATATTGATAGGAATTGCCCTTGGTTTCATCACAATTTCATACCCAAACAACAACCTCATCTCCCTACCTTCCAATTCTCCCCAACCGGCCGCCCCAAAACTAAGCCGACCAATCTCAGCCACCTCGTGTTCGGCTTGCTCGCCTCCGAAAAGGCCTGGCCCAACCGAAAATCGTACATCGAGTCGTGGTGGCGGCCCAACTCCACCCATGGCTTCATCTTCCTCGACAAACCCTCGGGGCCCAACCTCCTGCCCTGGCCCGACACCTCCCCTCCCTACCGCGTCTCGGACGATTTAACAAAATTACTCAACAAGACCAATATCCGGGCCCAGAGGATGGTGCACGGGATAATGGAAGTCGTGAGGGAGGTAGAATTAGTTGACGATAAAGAAGACGATTTCAGATGGGTGGTGATGGGGGATGACGACTCGATTTCCTTCGTTGACAATATGGTCGACGTGCTTAGTAAGTACGACCACGAGAGGTATTACTATCTCGGTGGGAATTCGGAGAGTATAGTGTCGAATAATCTGTTTTCGTTCGACCAGGCTTTTGGCGGGGGTGGGATAATTCTGAGCCGAAAGCTGGCGAAAGCCCTGGCTCGGGACATGGAAAGTTGTCTCAAGAGGTACGTGTTTTTGAACTCCGCTGATAACACCACCAGGGCCTGTATTGCTGACATTGGTGCTAACCTGTCTCCAAACAATGGAAATCACCAGATGACTATATTTTGATTGCTTCAAATTTTCGGTTCTTGAAGTTATTATAGTGTTTAGATAGCTAGACAATAGTCCACAATTATCTTCCAAACTGAAAAGGACAAGCAGGGGGACTTCTGTGAAAAGTGATATTTTTCCATAGACTAAGACTAAGGAGTGCTTGTTTGCCTGGCATAGACAAAGTCTTCATCCATATAGTAAGAATAATCTTCCGATTCGAAATTATGTATGATCAAAACCCATACTTGATCCCCAAAACATGCATTCTCGAATTGATCAATACATATCATTTTAAACAGGGTAGAAATGATAGTAGACACTTTTAATCTGGGCAAAATTTCATTTTTAATCTTGTTAGTTAACGCTATAGCATTTTTAGTCTCAAGATTTTAACTTTTTGTCTTTTGAACCTATAATTTAGTATTTTGTTGCAATTCATTCCTAAATGACTGAAATTGCAATGAAATTTAAAATTACAGGACTTAAATTGCGTTGAATTTTAAAATTATAGGACCAAGTAGCAAAATATCCAATTCTTAGGACTAAAAACGCCACTGGATCAAACCAAAAGGACTAAAATTGTAATTTTGCCTTTAATCTTTGGTACACATAAGTAGAGATGATATTCACGAGTTATTAGACAACACTAAAAAAAGCACATTCATGTATATATATGTTGAAGGTCGATTTACGTGGCGATATATCTGGCTTGTTATCATCCCACTCCCTGTCCCCACTCTTGTCCCTCCACCACTTTGACAAGGTGGGCCCCATCTTCCCCAACATGGTCCGCCACCTGTCCACACGCCACCTCATGAAGGCAGCTGGCGCCGGGCAGTCCCGCCTCCTCCAGCAAACTATTTGCCACAACAGGTTGACTAACTGGACCTTCTCCATCTCCTGGGGCTACTCGGCCCACATATACGAGAACATCTTCCCCAGGAGCTACCTTCAAAGGCCCATTGAGACATTTGGGCCGTGGCTAGCGGGCTCAAAGCCCCCGTTCTACTTGTTCAACACAAGGCCACGCTCGCGGGACCCATGCTTGGCTCCCCACGTCTTCTTCTTCGAGTGGGTGATGCAGAGCCCACATGATGAGGTTCTCACCAGCTATTCCCGAGCGTGGCCACGTGGCATGCCGGCCTGCTCATCCACGGCCAATCGTTCGGCGAATTACGTGCAGCAGATTCAAGTCTTCTCGCCTGCCGTTAAACGGACTCGGGTTAGTTTCTAAATTTCAATAAATACAATGGTCGAGTGAATTGGTAATTTTTTCATCAATTTACAAATGAACAAAAAATTCTTGTTGATATTTAACATGTGTAAGCTATTTGTGGCTGCTTATTGGTCTCAGGTGGATAGATGTGAGTGTTGCGGCATTATTCGAGTCTACAGCATTGTGGCAGAGATCAGAATTAGGGAGTGCTCAACAGATGAAATAATCGCTTAACTAAATACCGGCTTATTTACTCGCGCGATTTACTATATATGCATATTTTCGGATTTAACTCTGTGTACATAAAATGCATAAAAACATATTGAGAATTTGAAGCATTATATCTTTTTGTCATGCGGTTCGTAACAATGGTCTGTTACAAATATTTTGTTTGGACAACATATCTATTTATATCTATCTATACTATTATATTATCTATCTATATCTATCTATCTATCTATCTATCTATCTATCTATCTGTGTATCATATGAGAATGGTAGATAGTGAAAGAAATAAGAATAAGTATGTACCATTGGATCCAACATATCAATGGCCACGATGAAGTCAAATTTATTAAAAAAATGGTCAAACAGTCAATAGCAATATCGTAAATAAGTGTTGAAGTGCCCCATTTGTTATAGACGAGTTAGCGTATTCTATATTATTTATTTATTCGCTTCGCTTTTATTTTAGTCGTAGTGCTCGACAATTTTTCCTTGTTAAGCTTATTAGAATTAAATAGATGTCATTGTCTATTTAATCTTACTAATTAATTATCTAATCAAAAATCAAGATTTAAGAGGATGTCCTCGTCTTCTTATTTCATATGTTTGTGCTCTTGCTTATTTAAAATTGTGCCTAAGTGCTTAAATTGTTATTGTTTTTCCTAAGTGTATTAATTGTTTATCTTATTTTATTTTTCCTAAAGCTCCGTTTGTTTTGAGAGATTTACCGAGGGATTTGAAATCCATAAATTTCAAATTTACAAGTTCAAATGCTCATGTATGTTGGGATGATAATGGAAGTTGGAGAATTTCAAATTCATGCTAAATGTTTTTTAGTCATTATTTTGAAGGATTTGAAATGACTCCTCAAATATAGTAATTTGAAATCCATTGTTTATCACCGTTGACGACCACGCTGTCCGCGATCATTTAAGTTCATCACCACTGCGAGTCAACACATCCATTCAAGGAGTGTCAAGTAAAAAAAAAATTATTTCAAAATTTTTGAAATCAAGGGATTTCAAATCCCTCAAAACAAACAAAGCTGAATTTTGGTGCTAAGTGTTATTTTGAGATTTGCCTAAGTGGTATTCTTGGCCCTAAAACCCTATGCTCGGCCCAATTGATTAAATTGCCTAATACTTACAACTCCCGTCCCAATTTAACCCAAATAACTTAGGGCTCGCTTGTTTACAAAATAATTTGTCCAAAATGAGTTATTTCGATTAACTAGAGTTAATTTTGAAAAAGGTTGTATGATTAGTTGTTAGTGGAATTTTAAAAATGTATTAAAATAATATTTAAAATAAAATGATTAAAATTGATTTGATGTAAAAGTATGAGATAAATGATTGAAAATGATTGGGAATGATATGTAGTTAAAATTATGTGAGTGGATGAATAGTTAATTAAAGTTGATGTGATGTGTAGAATGATTGGATTATATTTATTAAATATATAAATAATATTAAAGATACTGGGGTTGAGTTAAAGTTGAGTTAAATTTTAAGTATGAATTAAAAGTGAGTGAAATAATTGATAAACAAGCATGCCCTTAGTCCACGCCTTATACCAATCCTTATATCGAACTTAGTTGGGTTGAGAGTGGTTACCCGTATTACCAATTTTTCATTTGAGAAATAAAAATTAACGTTTATACAATTAAAAAATTTATATATTGATCCGTAGTACGTTGACTACGGGCCGGTTCCGTGTCGGTTCCGGACTGACTTGTGGTCATGTCTAACCGCGAGTAACACCTCGTGTGTGCGTGTGATATATTTGTTTCCAAATCGGCTAAACTAATAGTTATTTTTATACTACGCAAAGCTGTTTATTAATTGTTAAATTTAATTTATGAAGCAAATAAGTTGTGTTATACGCAAAGTAGACGTTCCTTAGGAATGCAACATATTTCGTTTACCTATGTTTACACTTAAATTAACCACACTTCTCTTAACTGGCATGTGACTTAAGCAATGTCGCGTTTACCGGTAAAATTGGTACACGAAATTAGAGTAAATTGCATGTTTTAGGCTTATTGCATTAATATATGTCTCGATAGATTATACGTTGAACCTTATGTTTCTCAATGAAAACATAATATAGCATTTCTTTTTCCTATCTGGTAATATTCATAATTCATTGACATTGTAACATATTCATAAAAAGATCGTGATGAATACATTAAACTTAAGGAAAAGTCTACAATCCCGTCACGGAATGATTCCGTGAGGGTTTTTAGCCATTAGATATGCATGTAACTTCCATATATCTGCAATAACTGTATATCTAATGGCTAAAAATCCTCACAGAATCATTCCGTGGCAGGATTGTAGTCTTTTCCTAAACTCAGTCTAATGTACAATAGCGTTGACTATTTAACTTTTTCAAATTTAGAAAAGAAATATAATTTACATTTTAACAATGCCATTAATCCATATACTATTGGCACAAACTGGAGATAACCACTACAAAAAAGAATGTCATATTCCAACGAAAAATTTTACGTAATATATTTCAATGGAAATTCCATAATCAATATTCCAATGTTATAGCGTCCGTCGGAATTATTCCAACGAAAATTCTAACGGAATTATTCCATTGGAATGAGTTTTCCATTAAAATTTAGATTGGAATTTGATCATTCCAATGGTTATTATTCCAAGGGATTTTTACCGCAAGAATTTCCGTTGGAATTTTTATTTTCAACCATATTTAAACCATTGGAAAATATGTCGATGGAATTTTCTATCGGATGTAAACCAACGGATTTTAATGCACTTTAAAACGTGCTAAAAACATTTGTATAAATTTCCTAACATTTTTTGCTAAATATAAACCTATTTTCTATTTTCATATTCCGCTTTGTAAGGTAACTATGCAGTGACGAATCTAGGAATTTTACTCAGGGGGTCCGGTTTTAAATGTTAAATAACGAACTTATAATTTAAGTTGAAACGTTCATTTCATATAAAAATGTATTTACTAGTAAATATAAATATCGATATGTGTATCATCAATTTTTTAAAATATTATAATTTGTATCACCCTCAAACTTCTCAAAAAAAAAAAAAAAAGAAAAAATGATCGAGATTATATAATTTAAGTTTAACATCTATAATTTATGAAAAAAATAAGTTTTTTGGTTGAAAATTTGATTTAAATTAAACATTTGCAGCACATTGCATATCATTTTGTTGATGAAAGTTTATCAAATGAGCATTTTTTTAAGACAAAAGTAAATAAAGTTAAAGAATTATTATTTAAATCAAGATCTAAATCTTGTGGCTATGAATGAGTCTCACGTCCTCACTTTAAATAATGAGATGCATTGGAACCAATCCCTATATATATATATATATAGGGTCGCGCTCACATGATAATGGTGCTCAGTGAAAGAAATAAGAATAAATCGTAGCCATCGGATAGTCGCGCTCACATGAAAATGGTGCTCAGTGAAAGAAATAAGAATAAATCGTAGCCATCGGATCGGATGATCACATGGCTAATAAAAAAGTCAAAATTATACATTCATTAAGGGTATTCTAAATATTTTTCCCAACTACCCCATCTACACACGGGCCCCACTTACACCCACCACCTACCAGGCTGTCACAACTCACGTGATTTTTTCCAACACCACATCTCTCTCTCACACACTCCACATGTCTTTCTCTCTCTCACACTCACACACACTACCTTGCGCACACACTCACACACTACACCGGCCGACCGGCGGCGACGCACACACGCACGCGACTCACACACACACACACTGTACACACACACACACGTCACATACACACAATACATACACATCCACGACCGTCTCCTCCGTCGGCCACCGCCTGCACCGCCACATACCGCCGCCACACTCATCCAAACATTGACAATCGCCATCTTCGTTGTCCCGCCATCCTCAGCGGCGAGCGCGACCAAAATTCCGGCCAAACCTCCACCCAAGCTCCGCCCACATCCGCACTTCCGCCCAACAACACATCCGCCCTCCACCCAGCCGCACCTCCGCCCATATCCATCCGTTCGAAGTTTCAGCGGCTGCTCCGGCGACCGGCGACCTGCTACCAAATAGTCCGACTTTCAAGAGTGATTTTAGATTTGTGGGGTGGGGACAATTATTGGTAGATTTGATATTTTACAAGAACCTATATGCAAATTCAAGATTTTTAATTAATTTCAATGTAGTACATGTGTCAAACTTGTAATTAACAAAAGGTTTATAAAAAGTAATAAAAAATTTAAATAAAAAAATAAAATAATAGAAAGTAATAAAATAATATAAAAAATAATATAATGTAATAAATCAAATATTGAATTAATAGATAAATTTTAAGAATATAAATAATATGAATAGTAAAATAGTATTGGACATGTTGCACTTTAATGATGGACAAGTTGCACTTTTGTGTCTTTGAGATTGCACTTTAACGTAGCATATGTACCGACCAAAATGACTTGGAATATACATGTATATATATTTTTTTGTACAGTTTATATATGTTGGTTTAGTTATTATTTTTTACTTTTAAAATTTTGATTATTCGGGTTCGAGGTTAGTTTTATATATTTTTTAACTAACCAATAGACCGAAATATTTAAAAATTATTATTTTATTTTATATATTATATATTTCCAACTAAAAATAATATAAAATATTAAATAATAGTATAAAAATACTAAATTTTGTTTTTATAACATAAAATAAAAATTATTTTGTTTATTTAGGTTAATACGGTTATATGATTGAATAAATCGATTATTTCGGTTATGTTTAGTTTGATTTGGGACAATTCATTCAAAAATGCTTGCACTGTGACTACACAATAGTGTTAGATGACTTGCACATTAACGACTACAGCGTTGCACAATAATGTTAGACGAATTGCACATGATGACCGAAACCAAATGAAATAAAATTTCATTTCGAAATCTTATATTTCAATTTAATTATCTATTTTTTATTTGTAAAATATCGATTATGTTAGTTCAATATTGACAATATTTTTTAAAATAACCAAAACAAGCAAACCGACTAATTATATAAAAAATATTTTTTCATATATTTTTATATAGGAAAATAGTATTTATTCAGTTGGATAAATCTTAAATATAAATATTAAAAATACTAAATATATTTGTTAATAATTTAAATATTTAATAATTTAAATATTAAATTATTTATGGTATTCCTGTTAATTGATCATATAAACATATTATTTATATTCAATTTTAGTATGAGTTAGAACAGAATACTAAAAAAAAAAATCAGCAATTTAATTGCACCATAGCATTAGATGAATTGCACATTAATGATTATCGTATTGCACTGAATCGATTGAACTAAATTTTTCAAATTAAAATTTTACATCTCGATTTGATAATCCATTTTTACTTCTTAAATTACGGATATTTCAGTTCGAGGTCGACATTATTTTTTCAAATAACGGAAATAAAAACTAAACTACTAAACTACATAAAAAATATTAATATTTTTTATTTCTTATTTTTTGTATTTATATGTGTTGCGATTGCACAATATTGTTATACAGATTGCACTTCAATGACTATCAGATTGCACTAGTCGTCGAAACCGACTGACCTAGAATTTTTTGGTTCAAAATTTTATATTTGATTCAATTATATTTTATTTACTTTTTAAAATATTGGTTATATGTGTATTTATCAAATAATATTTTACACTTTCTTTCTTATTATTGTGTAGTTAATATATTTTTCATAAATTATAGATTTGACCCATGTACTTAATTGAAATTTAATAAAAAACCTTACAATTGCAATGAAGTCCTTAAAATTTATCAAATTCTCAAATACATTCCCCACAATTTTGAACACATGTCTGTACAATTTGTCTCACATGAGCACATGAATCAACTTCGTCTCTCCCCGTGAAGGTCTCGTTGGCAATCGCCGGCCGTCGTGGGCGCTTGTATTCCGACAATGACGGCGGCGGAGGTCTCCACACGGCCGCGACCATCTCACAGACGTCCGGTAGGTCGGAGGTCGATTGCGCGACCTCGAAGCGACGGCGTTCTTCCGAGAGACGTTGCGTCGAAGCATAACCACACTGACCGGCGTGAAGCTTCGGGCTATGGCTGACGGTGGACAACTCCGGTGACCATTAAGCTTGTGACGGACTGAAGAGGCGGTGCTTCTGGTGGAGGCCATCTCTGTGGTCGACGGCGGACGGCGAATGGGAGGCAGCGGGCTGGTGGTGGTTGTTGCTGGAGGTGTGTGCGTGTGTGTGTGGCGGCGGGTGTGTGCGTGATGCAGTGTGTGTGTGTGTTAGGGTGTGAGAGAGAGGTGTGTGAGAGAGATGGGGTGGGTTGGGGGGTCCACTAGAATTGATTGTTATTTTAATTACTATTATACCCTTAATGACTGGTCAAAGGAACATATTTGACCACCATATGTTCAAATATTTACTATAATGCTATTACATGTTTGACTGTATTATTAATGTTTGACTTAATCATGACCACTGATTTGTTAGATCTAAAGGTTTACATTTATTCTTATTTCCTTCACCATCTCTCTTTCTCATATGATCCCTTCTATATATATATATATATATATATATATATATATATAGGGGCTGGTTCAAATAAAAACTATGTCTGGTGTGAGAACCGTGAGAACCATATTTGATGCTATTTTTAATTGTGTATGATGCTATTTTTAATATTACATGGTGCTATCATTTTCATAAATGCTAATAAAAATTTTGTTGCTATTTTTAATCAAATACATCCTAGTTAAAAATAGCACTAAAACACAATTAATCATAGGACTACATACAATTAAAAATAGCGGTTCTCACGGTTCTCACACTAGGACTTGGTTCTCATTTGAACCACATCCTATATA
>BKCP01005960.1:2122695-2136506 GCA_008636005.1 Striga asiatica | reverse complement strand
ACATATATATATATATATATATATATATATATATATATATATATATATATTCTCGCAATTTTCTAGATTTTTTGTCGGTCACCTTATCATTCAAATTTATTACCTCATTAAATAATGTTTACAAAATAAAAATATGGAATAATTATGTAATATAACGTTTACAAAATAAATATGAAATAATTAATTTATTGAAAATATTATATATAATTTAAACTGTGCAAAATTACATAAATGTGTCTATTTAAATTAGTACACAACTCGTACAGTGCACAAACTGATAACAAATTATATTATATTCCTTTCAAAATAAGTGTCATTATAAAATTTTTTATTCACAAATTAAAATAAATATTTTTCTAAAATTTTATCATATATCTAAATATCTTTATAAATAATAAGTACTATTATAAAATCATATATATGTATATATGATTTTTTAATATCATCTATCATCTATCATAATATTCAATACTCTAATTAAAAAACAATATCACAAAATTCAACGATAATACGGCCTAATTACTAATTTCACTTTTAGGCTTAACATATTTAACAATGTCATAAAATCATATATATATATATATATATAATTTTTTTAATTATTATGATATATAACAAATTCTAAAAATGAATGGAATGCATATGTGGCACATATTTATTTTGCATTGATTTAAATATTATTAAATTAATTACATAACTAAATAATATTAATGTAAATTAAATATTCTCTTTCCGGACCTACTCCCTAGGCACGAGGCAACTCCTGTTTGGGACTTCCATTTGATACCGGATCGCCTTTCAAAGCTCTGTAAAGATTGCTTCGAGAAGGATCATCATCCAACTTTCGAAAAAAGAGAATCTTAATATCGATTTATCATTATATATATATATATATATATAAAGAATTTTACTTCTGTAAGTTTTATAAATAATAATAATAATGACATTATACGATTTTGAAAGAGTTTGTTGCTATTCCGTTGTTATTTACCAACGGAATAATCCGTTGCTAATACAATATTGAATGTGTCTGTTGCTATTTGCCAACGAAAAAATTTCGTTGCTGTTTACCAACAGAATAGTCTGTAGCTATTACAATTTTGAAAGAGTTTGTTATTATTCTATTGCTATTTGCCAACGGAAAAAATCCGTTGCTATTTACCAACGGAATAATCCGTTGCTAATACAATATTGAAGGTGCCCGTTACTATTTCGTTGCTATTTGCCAACGGAAAAAATCCGTCGCTATTTACCAACCAAATAGTCCGTTACTATTATAATTTTGAAAGAAATTGTTGCTATTCCGTTGCTATTTGCCAACGAAAAAAATCCGTTGCTATTTACCAACGGAATAATTCGTTGCTAATACAATATTGATGGTGCCCGTTGCTATTCCGTTGCTATTTGCCAACAGAAAAAATCCGTTGCTATTTACCAACGAAATAATCTGTTGCTAATACAATTTTGAAAGAGTTTGTTGCTATTCTATTGGTATTTTGTTTGTATTTACTAACGGAATATTTCCGTCACTATTTGCCAACGGAATACAAAGATATACTTTTCGTTGCTATATTTTGTTAGTATTCTATTGGTAATCCATTTATAAAAATTGTATATATAATGCATTACTAATCCCTTGGTGATCCGTTGGTAATCCCCAACGGAAAAATTTTTGTTGGTAATTTTTGTTGCCATTTTGACAATTTCTTGTAGTGTTTGCAATTTATTAATTAATTGCTCCCTTGAGTTAATACTGTCATTAACAGAGCGAGATGTTAATTGATAAAGTATAACTCTCAAATCGCCTCAATCGATGATCATTAAGAAAGGGATATTAATGATACGCGATAGATTGATATGCGGTCTGCATCACATTCTTGGAGAATATAGTATGTCTCACTGCTATGAATAATTGTTATTCGTGATGGACACATGGATACTTTAGAGAGTATTAGTATACCCTACCGATAAACCATTTGTTTATGTGTCTATGGGAGTATTGGTGTGTGGAATGATGTAATAGTCATTTGACTTGAAGTCAATACGCAATTCATGTGTAGAGTGATTTACTTAGACCTAGTCCAAATCTTACGCCCTTATGGGTAGATACGGGCTTGTGTTGGGTTGGTCACGATATACATGGAATTAGTAGTTGAGACAAGATAGGATTCATTCCTCGAATATAGTTTCGAGAGGACACTCGTTTTCTCTATACTGGGTTGATAAAGTCATTGGCCAATGCACATGATTATATTTGAAATGGTGTTCAAATATAATTGTTAAATCAACCAGTGAGATGAGATAAAATGATTAAGTTGTTTGGATAGACACACATTCAAATCCTAAGCTTAATCGAGTGGTTCGTGAATGAAGGGATCGTATCAATATTGAATTCTGCATCAAAGGTTTGTTTGCTTTGTCTATGTAAACGTACTTCATATTTTGAGTTCGTCCTTCGACGCAGTTTAGGAGTTTCGTAAGGATCATAAATTAGATTTATGTCAATATATGAAGGCCTATAGGGTCACACAATATGCAATCTATTTTCCGGCTAAGAGTGAATCGAGAGTGTTAAATATTCAATTAGATTGGAATAATTATTTTTGAGTAATGATATTATTTTCTATTAGATAGAAAATATTTAATGAAGTTAAATTGGACTTACACTTAATTAACTCATTAATTGGATTGGGTCCAATCACCTATTGGGCTAGGTTATCCTAAAGCCCATATAATTAGGTTTAACCTAATTATAAATAGGGGTTATCTCTTCATTAGATGATATAAGATCATTAGATGAGAAAATGAGATATGCCGTAAAACACAAAACACTCTCTGGCTTTTTGATTGAGGATTCCTAGCGTCTTCACCAGAAAGGATTCATTGCGTTGGATTGTGCACCAAGATCTGGATTGCGTGGATACGATAGTTGAAGACAAAGTTTAAACTGTAAGTTTTCGTGTATCATTCACGCGATCTAGGATCGTATGGAATAGCTATAGCCGGATCTTCGTTGTTGGTAAGAAAATTTTAAATTCCGCTGCGCGTGCGATTGATTCGTACGTCAAAAATCCAACAATATTTCTCTTAGTTTATTTAATCTTATATTTATATTCTTTGTTCAGATTTTATTCTTAGTTTGATTAGATTTTATAAATCATTCTCCCCTTTTTTTATTGCTTTTATAATTCTAATTAATACGAGAAAATTTAAGATTTGATTCACACTCCCCGTGATATCGACCCTTACTTGCCGCTACTACTAGTTAGTAGAGGTTAATTGAGAAAAAATATAAATTTTAATTTGCCAAGTTGCGACACGCGGTCACCTTAAATGATGATTATCGAACATTTAATGCTGATTGACGGGCCTTTAATGAGGACATGACATCCTACAGGCCTATGGGTCATAGGTCTGCAGAGTTGGTGGGCACATCCCATCGGTCACCATTAGACTGCAAGTGATATTATTTTAGTATTTCCTGACTTTTAGTGCGCTTCGAGGTCCGACCTCTGAGATCTTCGATATATATCGGACATCCACTATGACTTGAAGTTGAGTTTCTTTCTTCTTATCTCGAGCTCGGACATTCTTCTTGGCATCGAGCTCGTATTCTGCTCTTGCCTATTATTCTATTTATTCGCCAATCTTCGGGCTCGAGCCGCCTATCGCCGGGGGGTGGGACAGAGCTGGGTGTCATGCCCGGGGGTGCCGATCTATAAGCTCTACTTTGAGAATCACTTTGTCCACTAAGTTGTTTTATTAAGAGGTTTGGGACCTATACTTACAAACTCGGATGCCAACATACATGCACCCGAGCTCGAATGGAAGGTGTTGGATGTTTCTTTCGTGGTTTCGGTTTTTAGAGAGGACATTCTGGTTGGCCTGGATACACCCTCAGTAGGATGCGTGCATCTAACTCGCGTGAATTCTCAGTGCACTGGTGATGTATCGTGAATAGACTCACATTAATTGGAGCGTGTCTAAAACGCTTGTGTTTTTCTTCAGGAGTCACGCCACTTTGATCGCCCCTCCACGTGGCATCTAATCCGGCCGTAGATTTGTTTTCGGATCTTCGAATGCGAATGATCTGGTTTTTTCTTTGAATTTTGAATACGAACAGACGACAACGTTTCATTTGCTGGTCCTTTAGTATATATCCAGAGTTTTATGATATTCTTAGGCTTTTTCCTCACTTTGCGATTTCGAGCCTTCTGGATTTCTGGAGCACTAACCGACTTTCGCCATTAACGAATTCCTCAAGCTTCTGCAGGCTTCGATTCCTTCGGTAATCTCAATCTTTAACTCAAATCTTTTATTTATGTTTCTTTGTTATGTCGGCACTCCCACGCGTAGTTGCCAATTTAGATACCACCGGTGAAGAGATGATTCCTGAAACCGGTGAGATGATGGTCCATTCGTCGTCATCGGTGGTTGTGTCGATGCCAAGGGTCATTGAGGGAACGGTGATGTTCGCTAATTATTTTCACTATCCACAAGTGTACTGCGTAGCTATAGGTAGTGGCGAGCAAGGTCGTATTCCACAGAGATTGTAGTTAAATTAATTAAGTACTAAAATAGTGACGATTAAATATTATCTAGACTAGCGAATTTGGATGATGATTGTAAACTAAAAAAATTAAACTAAGAACTAATCTAACTAAAAATAAAAATAAAATAAGATACAAAAGATAGATTCTAGGCTAAGCGTTCCTCGGAATTAATTCATGAAAGGTTTATATTCAAACAAACCTTATTTAATTTTACCAATCGTAGAGATAATCGCTAAATTGATTTCAACCTTTCTCTCGAACAAGTTAAATCGTAGATATTAATTGTTATCTATCTCCTCTCGGTCTCAAGATGAACAACTAACTCCCATAAGTTCCTAGGATGTTCGTTCTCTCGCAAGGTCCTATCAACCTCTCGGTCTGTTTATGCATTCATAGTGGCCATCTACTCACACAATAAAAATAAGCAAAAGAAATTTATAAACGAAAGATAAACCGGAATGAAAGAAATAAAAACTAAATCATAAATTAATCCAAGTACTAACAAATCCTAGAATCTAATATAAATCTAGCCTAGAAACATTCTTTCAAAATAAGAAAAATAGATATAAAACATTGAGTTCGAAAAGTGAAAAGAAAAAGAAAGAAAAAGCATATTCGGCTCCGTCGATCTTTTCTTCCCGGCTTTCTCCCTCATCTTGCTCGTGTTTCTACCCTCCAAAGGTCTCCAAAGATGTGAAAAAATATGTCCAAGACTCCCCAAAAACGTGCCCTAGTGTCTCTTAAAAAGTTGGGGTCGAGTCCTAGTCGAAATAGGTCAAAAATACCATAAAATTCGAAAAAACGCGTCAAACTCGAAAAAATCACGCCCAGGGTCACACGACTCGTGTCATTTGTCACACGAGTCGTGTGACAATGCCGAGAGCTCAATTAGCGACCCGTCGAAGCGACACGAGCCGTGTCTCGGGCCCACACGATCCGTGTGTACCTAGGAGTTATAAACAGTGGAAAATCCAATCCTCTGTGCAGCTCACGGCTCTTGATGCATTTACAGACATCCCAGGTGTCTCAGGATGTCGGATTACGATCAAAATGGTCGAGTTCCGACAGCTCCGGCTGCCTGCGATTCCTTCAGCGCGGACAACAACGTCAACTTCTTCTTTTCGGTGACAGGATAGCTCCGGCGGACGGAGAGGTGTTCAGGACGTCGGAAATTGGTTCTCCGATGGCTGGGTAGTCGCATGGTGGCGGTTGGACAGCTTGGTCGAGCAGCTGCAACTCAAAAATGGCGTACGTGCGTTGTGTATCTCATGATCTCATCTCATGCGGGGAAGAAGAAGCAAAATGTCATTTACCACATTGCTTCTCACTTAAATGTCTCTTGGGCATGACCTTTTCTCTTTTAATCACAAGAAGTGGGCTAATGCATGCTGGCCCAACTCATAATTTTAATGGCATGTAATTGGACGTGGTTCTTCAGCACTTTCGGTCCATTTGCCTTCTTTTCGCCTCAAATAATTATTCCGACCCAACTGCCTATAAAAACTCAAAATAACAACTCATCATAGTTTAATAAAATTAATTAAATACATAATTAATATATAATAACTAATTAAATAATAACCAATTATATATCAAATTATGACAAAACGGACACGAAAATCACAATAAAATGCACGTAAATATGACGTATGTTAGGTGACGGCTGCAACACAGGTCATGGCGGTAAGGATGGTGGAATCAACAGTAGAGACGATCACCAGCGCGAGGTGCGAGCGACACATGCGACCTTGACCGTAACGAGCCCATTGACCTAGACGAGGCCGGCTCTGATACCATGACAGAAACTGGGGGAAACGGGTGCAGGCCTACTATCATGAAGCGCACTATGAACGGAGAAAAGCCCATATGAAGCCCAATTGGGGTTCCATCCCAATACCAATTGGTGGAAGGAGGAGTAGCCCATTAGACTTATAAAGTAGGTCTATTTTCCATGTATGAACAATGTGGGACAACTCACAAGAGATATTCTAACAAGAATGATGAGGTGCATATGGGTGTGGTGAAGGAGACCCTCCAAGGTGATACCCATGGCCGAGAACGAGTCCCTTTGGCCAGGGGCGACCATGAGATGGACCAACGGCTTGAGGATGTTATGGTCGCGCTGAACGGTTTCTGGCACAGGCCTGCTCGCGTGTAGCTGGAGCCCAACAAGCTGAAGGTGTGTAATACACCTTCAATATTGGACGAGGTCGACCTTGTCAAAATGAGAAGCAAAGGTCAGTTTGGGTCGGAGGTCCATATCTTTGTGCCCTACCTAGAGGAGAGGTTCCATTGCACGTCGGGCTGCATTGGTGTCTATCGAAAAAGCGTGTTGATGGGTCTTCGGTTCCCTTTGCCTGACATCTTATCTAAAATTTTTTGGGATATTAGGGTCGGCTTCAGCCAACCTACACCGTCCGTCATGGCCAGAATCATCTGCCTAGTCGTCATGTTCAGGAACAAGGGGTGGTTGGATCCCACTGGTGAGGACATCCGGGCTCTGTTCGCCTTTATGTCGACAAGAAATCTATAAATATAATATATGAAATGAGTAGTTTTAATTTTTTATTATAAAATTAATTCATCTTTAATACTAATTAAAAATTAATAAAATTATATATCAATTCAAAAAGACATCTATACATACATAATATATGAATTAAAAATATTATAATATAAGACCGAAAAATCGTACTAGTGGAAGATATCATCTTAAATATAAATAATAATGTAAATTTTTAAAAAGTATTTGAAATTTAAGTTAAAAAAAATTCTAGGNGGTAAAGGACTGGTTCATAACCTACCCGACACCCTCCATGGCTTTCAGCCAGAGTGGTTTTGGGTCGGAAGCCAGTGGTTGGTTGGTCGTTGTTCGGGAGTGCCAACCTAATTTCCGACCGGCTCACGTAGGTTTCGTTCTTTTCGACTTCTGATAACGTACTTTTTTGTGCTAACAGGTTGGTGTTTCCTTTTCAGTGAAGAGGGAGATCCATGCTGTTAGCGACGAGCTTGTGCGCTGAGTTGATCTCTAGTTGTCCATTCTGAAGGAGTTTCGTGAGTACACGTGACTTATCAAGGAAGACAGTCTGCTGCAAGTTAGCTAACCTGTCCCCCGAGCTTGCCAACTCCTCCTTCGAACCAGGTGTACTTTTACCCCTTTTTGTTTGAAGTATACAAGTACATCCGACCTCCTGTATCATTCATGCAACTAGCACTTTTTTGCAGTATATTACTCGCTTACTCGGTTTTGCTGGTTCACCCCGGTGAAAGAGACCCGAAAGTTCGCCCGTAAAAATCCAAATTTGTTAGCAAAGAAGAAAAAGGAGATGAGTGGACTACTCTACTTCCTTGCCGGGCTAAGATTGACCGACGCAAGTGAGAGCCCATCAAAATTCAAACCCGGTCCAATTTTTAAAACAATGACATTGGCTTTAGCTTATTACATACAAAATATCAATTAAATATTGAATATTAATTAAATATTCCTTAAAATGAGGATCCTACAGCCCAACTGTCAACCCAATCAAATCCTTGATTACGTAAAATTAAACGCACCCTTTTTTGTCCCACATACATACACACGTAAGATCACGTGACGAAGTTGAACATAACGGGACTTCCTTAACAGAACCACGAAACATCCGCGAAAGAGGGATCTCATCCAGAAGGGATTACTCCACCACACTATAAAAGCCGCCATACCCCCCCCCAAAGAACACTAACTCATTCACAGCAACACAAAGCAAAAATACTCTCAAATTAAAGATTGAAAATATTTAAATATAAATACAATAACAAACATGAAGAAAGTTGGATCAGCTCATAATGTGACCGTGGTAGGTTCGGGCGAGTCCACAGTTGTCCTGGGCCATGGTTCCAGCAGCGACCAGTCTGTGTGGAAGCAGTTTGTCCCACACCTCGTGGACGACTACACCGTCATTCTCTACGATAACATGGGTGCAGGGACCACCGACCCCAACCTCTACGATTTCAACCGCTACTCATCCATCGATGGCTACGTTGAAGATTTGATCGCCATTTTGGATGAACTCAAAGTCGAGGGATGCATTTTCGTCGGGCACTCGCTGGCCCCTTTGGCGGCCGCCATAGCCTCGATTTCCAGACCCAAACTGTTCCGTAAAGTGATCATGATTTCCGCTTCCCCGAGGTACATTATAATTAGCTAGCTAGTACTACTATAGCTTATAAGTATCTTTTGAAATTAATTTGTAATGGCAATTTGATTATTAGAATGGTAAACTCGGAGGACTACTACGGAGGCACTGACCAGGAAGCGATCGACCATATGCTGGCCGCCTTTGAGAAGAATCCCATAGCTTTCTGCGAAGACTTGGCCCCGCGAGTGGTGGGCGGCAGCCCGGACTCGGTGGCCGTGGAGGAGTTCAAAAGAACGATGGTTAATGAAAAGCCGGACATTGCCTTAAACAGGGCCCGCTGGGTATTGTCTTATGACCTGAGGCCATACCTCGTCAAAATCACCGTCCCCTGCCACATCATCCAGAGCTCCATGGACACAGTGGTGCCGGTCGAGGTGGCTGAGTACATCCACCGGAGCCTTGGCGGGAAGTCGGTCTTGGAGGTGATTCCAACAGAGGGTCACTTGCCGCATCTCAGCTGCCCGGAGGTCATAAACCCGGTGCTGCTCCGCCATATGCGGATGGATATCTAGTTATTGGGCTTGGTTTGATGTCATTAGTTATATATAGTCTGCTATTGGCCGGTGCTAGTTACTTTTTTTTTTTCAATTAAAGAATAAATTGCAAGACAGACGGTAGCTCCTCCTTCTCGGCAAGAGTAACAGTAAGAGGTGCTAGTTACTTTATATTGAATCTTTTTCATTGAATAAAAGTGATCCTTTTAGTCTGCTACACGCCAGGACATCTGGGTAATTTATTTAAAAAAAAAAACAAAAAATAACTGGACAAAAAAAAAAAAAAAAAAAAAAGTGGGTAGCCCAAAATAGAAAGCCCGTATTTAGCAAATACATTTTTCTAATTTTTTTTTTTAATGAAAAACGTATTTAGCAAATACGTCCTTAAATTAAATTTGTTTAATTTTTTTAAAAATATATTGCCGAAAAATGTATATACAATTTTAATTATAAACCGTATTTATGAAATACGTTTTTAAGAAAACCCAAATTGGAAACCCTAAAGCCTAATTAAATCAATTTTTGTTTTATAAAAAAAATAATTTTTTAGAAAACGTATTTCATTAATACGGTTTTTAATATTAATTAATTTTTAACAAATTAAATTAAATTACAACGTATAAAGTAAATACGTTTTTTAATATAATAAAAAATGTAAAACGTATTTCACAAATACGTTGTTTAATATAATTAAAAAAGGAAAACGTATTTCACAAATACGTTTTTTAACAAAATATAAGTAAAAAAAATCGGGTCTCTCCTCCACTTCTGCGAACAAAACTGCTGCGAGCAAAAAAAAAAAAAAACCACTTCCGAGCAAAACCAATTTGTTTGATCTCAAAATAAAATAAAAAAAACTTTTAACAATCAATCGATTCGGAGAAGAGGTTAGTTGTTATTTTAATATAATGTAATTACATATTTTTTTTTGTTTATGAATTTGTAAGAAATATTTGTTGGTTTTTGATGAGTATAGTTTAGAAAAGATTTATTGTTGATTTAATAGTTGTGTTAAATGATTATACATTGTTCTTTGATGATGGATTTCGGTGTATGTTGAGAATTTTTGCGAAAATTGGATGATTTGTATTGTATTGTTGGATTATGAGAATTAGGGTTTGGAGAGTTATTTTATAAAAGAACATTTGATTTTTTTTTTTTTTTTTTTGTAGTATTAATTGGAAATACTTATGTTGAATTGAGTAAAAGAATAATTGAATTTTTTGGGAAATTATGTGATGTTGTAATTGGGAAGAATTGAAAGTGTTTATATGTTATTGATGAATTTTATTTTTTTGTTGTGTGAATGATAAAAGAATAATTGAATTTTTTTGGTGTTGGGTTAGAAAGTATGTGTTGTTGTAATTGAGAAGAATTGTTTTTTGCAACAGGTATAAATGGCGTCTACCGGACCATACTTTGTTAATGTGTATTGGAATTTTCCCAAGGATTTGATATATGATTTTTCATCTTTTAAAAACTCTCCGGATGGTTCATTTAGCATTGGGGAGAAGATATCATTTAAAGAATTGGTAGATATTCTTTATGAAAATTTTGGGTTTTATCGAGATGGTTGGATAATTGAGAAGATTAGTTTACTGAGTAGCGAACGCGATGGTTCGTTGAATATTGGAAACCTGAATACTGATAGTGCTGTTGATTGGATATATAGTTTTCCTCCTTTCTCCTATGTGTATTTGCATTTAGAGTTGAAGCAGGTTACGCAGGCACCTACAGAGGTTACGCAGTTTGAGGATGTTGCCCCTTTTTACGGGGGAGTGGCTGATGTTGAGGGTACGTCCACTTCGCATGTTCGTAATTTTGGCGAAGGGACAAGCTCAACAGTTAGAGAATGCGATAATGAGGAAGAAAGTGATCATGATTTCATTCGCGGTGAAGACGATTTCACAGATGGTACCTCGGAAACGGAATCAGATAGATCAATAAACGAGGAGAGTGAACCAGAATTTATTGAAGAACACCCATTTCCTAGTACCGGTAAGCACGTGTATCGCGAGATGGGTGAGTGGGACTCGGCGTGTGTAGACTGGGATGAGTATGCCGTGCCAACCTGGAACGGGAATGTCGAGACTATCCGTTTAGGTACTGTTTTCTGGTCCAAGGGAGAAGCACAGACGGGTATCATGAGTTGGAACGTTAGCAGGTTGAGGGAGGTTAAGACAACCTATTCGAATAAGAAATCATTCAAGGTGGTGTGCAAGTCCAACGAAGATGAACCTTGTCCGTGGAGCGCTCGGGTGACGCACTGCACACGAGTTCATGAACAATGGGAAGTAACGGAATGGACTGAGAGGCACAGTTGTCTGCAAGAAGTCGAAAAAAATGACCACAGAAATGTAACCGCCACAATGATCTCAAATCTTGTCATGACCAAGATTCAAAAGAAGCCCGACTACAGTGTTACCCTGATCCAGGAGGATGTTAAAAAATGTTGGAAAGTCGATGTGAGCTACAAGAAGGCATGGCACGGGAGAAAAAAGGCCATCGATAGTTTGTATGGCACTTGGGAATCGAACTTCGCCGAACTCCCTCAGTAAGAAAAAATTTATTAAAAATGTACGTGTTATATGTCACTATATTTATGTATTGACGATTACGTTTTGTAACGTGCAGGTTTTTTGCGGCGCTTCAAAGAGCGAATCCCACTACGGTTGTAGAGTGGGAATGGCAAGGTGGGGAAATGGCGGCCTACTATCAGCACAGAGAATTCAAATTTGTTTTTTGGGCATTTGGTCCCGCCATTCAGACCTTCCAGAGATGCCCGCCGGTAATTAGCATGGACGACACACATTTGCGTGGCTCGTACAAGGGGAAGTTGCTCGTGGCCGTGGCACAGACTGCGAATAAGCGGCTATTGCCAATCGCCTATGCGATTGTCGATGAAGAGAGCCAGGAAAGCTGGTCATTTTTCCTGACAAATCTCCGGCAACATGTTGTCGGCGATAGACATATATGCTTTCTTTCGGACAGGGATGCGGGCTTACAAAGTCCCGTGGATTCATTGGAAGCTTGGCAAGAACCCGCTGCATATCATCGGATTTGTCTTCGACACCTTCGGAGCAACGTGGTTTCTAGGTTCAGGAATAGTAAAATCTGAAATTGGTGTTGGGAGTTGGGTTCACAAGTTTCAGAGAAAAAATTTGAACAGATACGATCGCGGCTTTGGGATTGTAATCCGGACGCATACAATTACTTGTTCAAAATTCCTCTGGACAAGTGGACCCTGTTTGGAGACGGTGGACGTAGATGGGGTACTTTGACAACTAACATGTCCGAGAGTTACAACAACGTCCTGAAAGGTGTTAGGTTCTTGCCCTGCCGAGCTTTGGTACACGCCACATTCATAAAATTTCTAGACTTGTTTGAGCAGGAACAGAAGAAGTCCACGAGATGCAGTAACGCCATTGCTAGTGTCCACTATGCCGCTTATTGCGAATTGGAGAGTACGGCCGCAACTCATACGGTGCGATGTTCGAACGCGGAGAGATCCTTGTACAAGGTGATAACTGGTCTACGGGCTGATGGTAGAGGCGACAAAAGGTATACGGTTTATTTATTTATTGTATAATTATTATTTTATTTATTTTGGTTCATTAAAATTTTTAGTTGTTTATAAATATAATTAAATGTGGAAAAACAGGTATAAGGTTTCGTACAACCGGATGCGTTGTAGTTGTCAGAAGTGGCAGACACACAGGAAACCATGCTCTCATGCTATAGCTGTGTGTCGTCAAATAAAAGGTCAACCAAAGGTGTTGTACGATCCACACTTCTGGACGGAGAACTGGGTGGCACAATTTTCTAATTGGAGTTTTGTTCCGATTGATGATCCAGACACATGGCCGTTAGTCGGATGGAACTTACTACCAAATTGGGAGAGGATCATCACGAAGGCTGGACCCGGTCGCGCGCAAACGAAGCGTCATCGCATGCAAATGGATCGTCGGGCACGTCGCCGGGCTGATAGAGG
Organism: Striga asiatica; assembly: GCA_008636005.1. NCBI lineage: Eukaryota > Viridiplantae > Streptophyta > Magnoliopsida > Lamiales > Orobanchaceae > Striga > Striga asiatica. Next base: position 2,123,290 of record BKCP01005960.1, on the reverse strand, counting down.
ACAGTGTAGTAGATGTGGTAATCCACAGCATTTTGTGGATGACTGTCCGTCCTCGCATCCTCGCACTGATAGATCTAGAGTTCGTGATGAGTGAGATAACTAGATTTGTTAGTGTTTATTTTTTTTTATGTTGGACTATTTTTTTTATTGTTTACTTTGATTTGTTAGACTATGTTTGGATGATATATTTTTGTTATGTTGGACTGCATATGTTATTTGTTTATGTATTTTGGTGTAGTTGGTTGTTCTGAATATTTGTAACAGGTTTTAATTGCTGAAACAATTGGAAAAACAAGTTTTTTTTTATTGCAGATTAAAACGTATTCACTAAATACGTTTTTTAAAAAATTCAGATTCAAAAACGTATTCTATGAATCCGTTTTACTATAATTAATATTTGTTTATAAACCGTATTTAGGGAATACGGTTTATATAAGACATGAAAATATATAATATATAGTATATAATATAATATATAACACATAGTATTTTATATCTTATATCTTATAACACATATGGTATATAGTATATAGTATATAGTATATTATATATAACATATAGTATATAGTATATAGTATATAGTATATAGTATATA
>BKCP01005960.1:2097606-2111315 GCA_008636005.1 Striga asiatica | reverse complement strand
TGTGCTCATCGTTTCTCACATTTCGAGTAGACCTTTTTATAGCTTTTTGCACGTGTATTTAGGAAAGAAAGTTTGAATCGAGTAAATCATGGGTAGAATGACTTGGGACGAGTTTTTGTTTTGTATGAATTCTTCTTGTGGGACTGTGTTTTCGAATTTGACTTTAATTTGGTGGATAACTTGAGGAAGAACATAGTTTCATTTCGCATGATCATTAATTTTGAACTTTTCAATCTTTTTCCTCGAACTTCTTGTTATTTTATTTGCTTGAGGACAAGCAAAGAGTTAAGTGGGGCGCAGTTGTTTGTTGTATTTTTGTGCTTATTTTTACGTGTTTTATGTGATTAGTAGAGTCATTTTTAGGTTCATTTTCTTGTTTGACCGATCTGTTTTAGTGGTTTCCTGAGTTTTTATTTTTCCTTTAGTTTTTGTGTTTTGGCATTTTTTCGTGTCTTGTGATGTAATTTTTAGGTCTATTTTAGAGGAACAAAGAGAATAATCAAGCCAAATCCTGAGCTATTTTTGAGAAATTCTGAGAGGAGCAATCCTGAGCTATTTCCAGCAATCCTGAGCTATTTCGAAGCAATTCCGAGAGATGAAAAAAGAGGTTGAGTGTACAGCTCAACTTTCTTCACGGGCTGAGATTGACCACGCAAGTGGGAGCCCGTCAAAATATAATTCCGTCCGATTTTTAAAACAATGTCATTGGCTTTAGCTTATTAGATCCCAAATATCAATTAGATATTGACTATAAATTAAATATTCCTTAGAATGAGGATCCTATTCCTACTGCCCAAATGTCAACCCAATCAATCCTGGAGTACATAAAATTAAACCCACCTTTTTGTCCAACATACATACACACGTAAGATCACGTGATGAAGTTGAACGTCACGGGACTTTGCTTAACAGAACGACGAATGTGCAACATCCGCGAAAGAGGGATCTCATTCACAAGGATTACTACACCACACTATAAAAGCCGCCATAAACCCCCAAAGAACACTAACTCATCACAGCAACAGCAAAAATACTCTCAAAAGAGTGAAAATAAATAAATATATATACAATGACAAACATGAAGAAAGTTAGATCGGCTCATCATAATGTGACCGTCTTAGGTTCGGGGGAGACCACAGTTGTCCTGGGCCATGGTTCCAGCAGCGACCAGTCTGTGTGGAAGCACCTTGTCCCACACCTCGTGGACGACTACACCGTCATTCTCTACGATAACATGGGTGCAGGGACCACCGACCCCAACCTCTACGATTTCAAACGCTACTCATCCATCGATGGCTACGTGGAAGATTTGATCGCCATTTTGGACGAACTCAAAGTCGAGGGATGCATTTTCGTCGGGCACTCGCTGTCCCCTTTGGCGGCCGCCATAGCCTCGATTTCCAGACCCAAACTGTTCCGTAAAGTGATCATGATTTCCACTACCCCGAGGTACAGTATAATTAATTAGTACTATCTAATTATAGGTAGGTAAATTTTTTGGGGGTTGTAATTAATAAATTAATTAATTTGTATTGGCAATTTGATTATTAGAATGAAAAACTCGGAGGACTACTACGGAGGCACCGACCAGGAAGTGATGGACCATATGATGGCCGCCATGGAGAAGGACCCCACATCTTTTTACTTGGACGTCGTGGCCCCGCTAGTGGTGAGCGGCAGCCCGGACTCGGTGGCCTTGGAGGAGTGCAAAAGAATCATGGGTAAGGAGCGACCGGACATTGTCATACACAGGGCCCGCTGGATTTTCTCTTATGACCTGAGGCCATACCTCGGCCAAATCACCGTCCCCTGCCACGTCATCCACAGCTCCAAGGACCCGATTGTGCCGGTGGAGGTGGCTGAGTACATCCACCGGAGCCTGGGCGGGAAGTCGGTTTTGGAGGTGATTCCAACAGAGGGTCACGTGCCGCATCTCAGCTCCCCGGAGATCACAAACCCAGTGCTGCTCCGCCACATACGCCAGGACATCTAGTTATTGGGCTTGGTTTCATGTCATTAATTTTAGTCTGTTATTGGCCGGTGCTAGTTACTTTAGTTATTACGTATGCTGCCTTTTTATATCGTTTGATGTTGATCCTTTCAATGAATAAAAATTTTCCTAAAGCATAACTTGTCACGTTAACAACTTAATACGTCATTGTTGAATTGATAGGGATACTCTTACCTAGTGATGTAAATGGGTCTGGTTTGGTGCGGGTTTTGGCGAACCCGAATCCGGCTCAAACTCGACCGGTTACCCTGCTAGTGATCTTTGGGTTCGGGTGGGGTTTTACCCGATGGTTTAGCGAGTTTTCGTCGGGTAAACGAGCAACCCGAGTTCTTAAATTTGGATTTTACCCGGTCCCAACCCGACCCAACCCGTTTCATGTGCAAAAACAAAATAAAATATTTTGACAATTAATTACAATGTAGTAAATGATTTATTAACTAAGTTTGACAATAAAAAAACTATAAAAAAGTTATTATTTTTGGAATAAATAATGAGATATAATTATTTCTCTTTTATAGTCTAGCTAGTAATATAACATTTGAAAATTTTAATTTTTTATTGTACAATTAATAAAATTAATAAATAAAATTATAAAAAATAAGTAAAACTTAACCATTAACCAAAATTATTATAAATAATCTAATTTCTAATATTAATAACACATGACTACTTTTATATTTATAACTAGTATGTACCCCGTCCGATGCACGTAAGGAAAATATTAAACGAGTTATTTTCACACGCTTTGTCCGTTTAAGTCTAACAAGCAATAAGGTTATCATTTATTTTTCACCTCTTTTAATCAACGTTAAGTGTAGAAAACAATAGGATTATAATGTATTTTTCACCTCTTTTAAACAATAGAATTATGATCTATTTTCCACCTCTTTTAATCAACATTATTTTTAGACAGAACATTAAATATGAGCATGTTAGGAATAACTTGTCAAATAATTAATATATTATCTCACTAGCACATTTATAATAATATAAATTTAATTTTATTATATATATTTATTCATTGATATAAGAGAAAATAACAGTTCTAGAGCATCTCCACTTGTAAATGGATTGCTCTATTTCATTGCCACCTAGCTCCAAAAATCCAATATGACATTTCAAAAATGTAGAAGTCTTTCTAGATGTAGAAAAAAAAATAAAATAAATGATATAATATAAAATAGAACATGTCTAAATATCATTATCTTACGTGTGTCAAATTATTCCACAATTGACATTAACCATTGGAGACAAAATATTTTTATTCCCTTTCTCCACACCATTCATTTCAAAATAGACATTCAAGTATTCAGCCATTGGAGATTCTCTTACTTATTATTGTTTACCATATAATACTTAATTGTTATTTTATTTTAAACTTTGTTGTCATATAATATCAATTTTATTTATAAAAGTTATAAAAAAATTGTACGTCTTATTTTTTTTTTTTTATGTTATCTAATGAAAAATATTTAATACATAATCAAATTAAAATACGTAAATGGATTTAAAACTAGATAATGTATAAATATTTACAAAATATACACACATGTTTTTTTTCGAATATAATTTTGAATACTAATTAAACAACTTTGATTTATGAAATGCCAAAAGCTCAGTCCCTTCTATAATCAAGATTTTCCAAATTTGCATTATAAGGATTTATAGTTTATTTAGCATACTCATCAATGAAAATATTTTACAATAATTTCATTATAGAAAGAAATCAAAATGAAAAAATAATAAAATAAAATTATGGTTGCCTATAATATACAAATAAATTCTAAATAACAGTTAATATATTTCAGTTTTAGTTTTTTTACCATTAGTAAAATTATTTAATTTATATAATTATCTCTTAAATGTTAAATTATATTAATTTGAAGAATAAACCAGTTACAATTTTTATAAATATTTGTTGAATAAACAGTTATTACTTGTGAAAAAAAATTAATATTATGGTTAGAACATAAAATATTATGTGATATTTTTCTGGACCAAAATATTATCAACATGAATCACGAAGAATCAATATTGTAATTAATTATAATGAATATCAATGCAATTATCACAGATATTAGTAAAATTATTTAAGGAAACAACATTTTTTATCATATCTGATTTGAGCTTATTTGAAAAAGTGTATATAGAAGAAATTAATGCATATATTTAAAAAGTTTTCAAAAAAGGGTATCCATTAAATGATCCTAAATTTTTTGCTACTATTTTTAGTAATTGGTTATTCTTATTATTATTATTATATATATATATATATATGTGTGTGTGTGTGTGTGTGTGTGTGTGAGCTATATATATATATATATATGAGATTCAATGCTTGCGGGTAAATGGGTAGGATAATTGGGTCGGTTAATAGGTTCTTCTACTATACCCGCACCCAACCTGACCTGGGGTTCGGGTAGCATAATTTTACTCAAACCCGACCCAAAACCCAATCATCACGGATTTACCCGACATGAAAATGCGGGTAACCCAACCCTACGGATTTTATTTATATGCCTACTCTTTCTGGTCCTTTTAAAGACAAACCAAGGCTGGACAACATTCATTTACTAGAGTGGGTTCTAATTATACTAAAAAATTATGTTTCTCAAATTAATCAAGTGATATTTTATATATCAACTTATATATACTAGTAAAGTGCATGTGTGATGCACGCGATACATAATTTATATTTTAATGTGATTTTAAATTATATTTTCTCTTTTATATTTTTATGGTCTATTCAAGTTTTCGCATTATTATTTTTCATTAATAACGAAAAAGTACATTACATAATGAATGTGTCAAATATATTGAAAGCCGAAATACAATTTTCCAAATAAAATATTTAAAAGTCATAGTGAAAATTTTCATGAAAAATTTGGTTGATAAATCTTTATTATCTAAGTTGGTCTTGTTTATTTGAAACTTTTTTTTGTGGAAGATTGAGAAATATGCACAATAAAACTAACTTAAAATCTTTTACAAGAATAATTGCATGTCATAATTTAGAATTTTGTCTTCTTATCTTGTTGAAGAAGACCATACTTTATCATTATTTATTGACTAAATAAAAACGTAATAATTCAACTGAATATGTTAGCAAAGTTTTTAAATATTATTCATATTATCTTTTCTTTTCCAGTGACATAGTTTTCATATGCATTTTGACACTTGATCTACTTAGTTATATATATTTTCATGAGTTATAAATATATATTAAAATTCAAGTTTTCTTCTGATTTTAGTTTTTTTTTTTCCATTCAAATACTATTTATTTTCATGAACCATTACAAACATATATTACACAATCTCATTTGAATTTAATTAATCTTAAAAAATAATTTAAAAATATTAAAATGATTTTTTGGTAAATTATATATTTTTCCACTTAATTGTGCATTTTTCTCGTGTGTGTTTGGAGAGTAGTATAAATACTTTTTCTATATTGCATTTTATCTATCTAGACTTCATTTGGCTTTGTTTCTTTTTGTGGAAATTTTCTTTTCTTTTTATTTTCTCTCCAAACTTGTGGAGGCTTGACCCATGTTTTTCAGCGAATTTTCCGGCGACTCTTTTATTATGCAAGTTTTGATCTTTTTATGTCTACTTCATTTGAGCATGCATTATGGAAGTAAGTACCTACATTTAGGACTTGCTATCTCGATATTTGCACTATTTTACTTTCACGATTTTAGAAGTAATTTAGTGTCTCGTTCGATTTTGGCCTACTTGGATCGTTTTTAGTTTATTTTGCTAGCTTATCGCTTTAGGTAGTTTAAAGTTCGAAGCTTTACAATGAAAAACTGAGTCTTTGTTGTAAAAGTTCGGTGATTTCGTAGTTAACTTTTCAGCTTTAGATTCTAAATGTGTTAGTCGTTGTTCAGTTCTCTTTGTCTTTGCTTTTTATTGGGTTTTAAGCACTCCGATTTAGTAAAGCTTAGGTCTTTAATTAAAAGTTGCATCTTTAGTCAAATGCTTTTCAATTCCTTAGTCTAATTACTTTAAAAACACACAAATCAATTGATTAAAATGTTTAGGACTTTATTTTCCATTTTGTGCCTTTGGACAACTAGTTAATAGACAAAGCTCCGAACCGTCTTCCTTCGAGAACAACTCAAGTTTGGATAACTCGGTTATCAACCTATCCCGCTAGAATTAACTAAACACTTACACCGTCCGCAGTGGCCAAAATCATTTGTCTGATCGTCATTTTCAAGAATAAGGGGTGGTCGGATCCCACCGGTCAGGACATCCGGGATCTGTTCGCCATTAAGGAGACATGAAAACAGACCGAAAATTATTATTGTGCACTCCACCTATAGGGGGGGTAAAGGACTGGTTCATAACCTACCCGACAACTTCCATTGCTTTCAGCTGGAGTGGTTTTAGGTTGGAGGTCAGTGGTTGGTTGGTCGCTCTTTAGGAATGCCAACCCAATTTCTAACCGGCTCACATAGGTTAAGTTCTTTTCTTCCGTCATTTTCGACTTCTTATAACATCCTTTTTTGTGCTAACAGATCGGTGTATCCTTTTTTTTAGTGAGGAGGGAGAACCCTGCCGTTAGCGACGAGCTTGCGCGCCGAGTTGATCTCCTCTTGTCCATCCCGGAGGAGTTTGGAGAGTACACGGGACTCATCAAGGAAGACAGTCTGCTGCAAGCTAACCTGTCCCCCGATCTCGCCAACTCCCACTTCGAACCAGGTGTCCTTTTACCCCTTTTTGTTTGAAGTATACGAGTACATCCGACCTCCTGTATCATTCATGCAACTAGCAGGTTTTTGCAGTATATTTCCTGCTTACTCAGTTTCGCGGGTTCGCCTCGGTGAAAGAAGCCCAAAAGTTCGTCCGTCAAAATCCAAATCCGTTAGCGAAGAGGAAAAATGAGATGAATGGACGGCTCAACTTCCTTCACGGGCTGAGATTGACCCACTTCCCCGTCAAAATCCAAATCCGGTCCGATTTTTAAAACAATGTCATTTGACTGTAGCTTATTAGATCTCAAATATCAATTAGATATTGACTATTAATTAAATATTTTTTAGAATGAGGATCCTACCGCCCAAATGTCAACCCAATCAATCCTGGATTACATAAAATTAAACGCCACGACATCTAGTTATTGGGCTTGCTTTGATGTCATTTATTTGAGTCTGTTATTGGCCGGTGCTATAGTTACTTTATTGAATCCTTTTCATGGAATAAAATGATCCTTTTTTTACTCTGTTATACGCGAGGACATCTTGTATCGTTTGATGTTGATCCTTTTCATTGAATCAAGATTGTTCTAAAGCATAATAACTTGTCACGTTAATAATTATTTTTATTTAATCCAATCCTCTAACTCCAAAATAAATAGGATTCTTATATGACGTGTAAATAAGACTTTTTTTGCTTAATATTATAATATATTTTAATCGGTGTGAAACTATTCATATTGAACTACAAAAATTACGGGTTTAGAATCCTATACCAATAATATTATATTTTAGATTATAATATATTTTTACTATTCATATTGCTTAATATTATTTTATTTTTGAAATAAATACTACAATAACTATATTCATAATCTCGATTGTCTAGAATGTCAATGTTATATTATTTTTTTAATAATTTTACACTAAATATAAAAATATAACTACAACAACTTGGTTTATTATGTATAAAAAAAATTGATTTATAATGTTATAAAAAAATCTTAATTTATCAGGATACAAATTCAATCCTATAATTATCAAGACAATTATAAAATATTTCAAAATTATCAAGACAATTATAATATATTCACAATCCTATGAGTAAAAAATACAAAGAAGAATAAAATGATTAAAAAAATCATAACATATTTTATTAATTCCACATACCGTCACTAATAGACTTGATATAAAATATTAATATGAAGTAGTTTTAACAATATTGTCTTTTTTTTTTCCCAAAACGACAGATTATATTATAAATCAAAATGCACAAATGTGCAAATATACAGCAGCCAACGGCTGAATACACAGCAGCCAACAGCTGAAAAAGTGGGAGGACAGGTCAGAAGACCGCCTAGAGTCCCGACTAGCAACGCTAGAATAAAGCTCACAACTAAACTAACCAACTAAAACAACTCGAACAACTAAAACAACTAAAACGACCGCAACACGGTAATACCCGAGTGTCGGATCCCAACAGGAAAATAAATGTGACACCCGAGCGCACAGAGGCCAAACAGCCTAAACCAAAAACACGAACCTAGGCACAAAACACAAGCAAAAAACAAGAAACAACCTAATGAAACAAAATCAACGGAGCCCTCCCCCAACGAACAAACAGATCCCAACCAGCAGTGGACGATCGACACAAGAAAGATCCCAGCCCGAGAATCCGCTACCGAATCTGCATACTGCCTATACAGTAGAAGAAATCGAGCCCCGAACCGATCCCAGAATCGACCCATCGTCAACCGAAAGAGCCACAACCGACCTTCACCCAGCCCCACCCGAACTCAACGAGCCTGAAAGAACCTGGTCCCCCGCCGCCTAACACCACTAGGCAGGCGGGCTCGCACAAAGGTTAATCGCACCCTCAACCCAAGCCACCGCGACAGCCAAGCCGCAGCAACCAGAGCCCCGGCCCCAACTCAGTACGAGCGTCACTCCATACAAACTCAGAGCTCCGACGAGCAGAATCACAGCCCCACCGGCGCAGGCAAGCTCGCCGGAGAAGCACAGCCCAATCGACAAAAGAAGTAACAAAATTGAAATTTATTGCATAAACCAATTATTTCATCATTGCATTTATGCAACAAAAGTATAGTACATCTTGTAATAGAACATTTTCAACGTGAAATGAAATTTAAAGAGAACATAGATATAAAGCATGTAATACTGTAAGTATGTAACAGACATTGCAAAGAAGATGACATTCTTTCACTACAATGATCCAAGACGAAGTTCAAATGTCTAAAAGAAATACAAACTTCAGTTGATGACAAATCAAACCAATAAATTCTTATAGCCCAGCCACCCTTGAAGAGGACTTAAAAACAAGAAATATTAACGGTGAAAAGTCTGGTATAACAAAAAAATGTGTATATAAAAAATAATTATAAAACTCAAATCCCTTATTTGTAGGTACTATTTTAAATCCAAATCATGCTGTGAGTACATATATTCTAAATCCAAATACATATTTCAATGACAATTTTCGACACTTTACTCTCATTTATTTTTGTTCTTTGTTTCCCCAGAACCATCACCAACTTTCGTAATAACACAACAACATATGCTTTCACAGTAAAATTCTCAAAAATCAGCTAGCAACACAGTAAAAAGGCACTATTCTCAGTGAATCAGTTAGCAAATCAGTTAACAACATATACCTATACCGAAAAAACACTAACAACCGCAACACAGTAAAATTCCCAAAAATCAGAGAAAAAGGCACTATTCTCATGATTGCGGGGAATGAAAACTCATGAACCAACATCTTTCCAAAATATCTAATGACTAATATTAAGTCAAAACTCTCGTTATTTGAAATTGAATGCTTACACCATGGTGAGAACAGGAAAAAATCAAAAATATAGAAAAACCAACATATACTCCAATAGCTTGATAACAAATCGGGCATCAGAAAACACAATTAATATATATGATTGATAAAAAATCTTCAAAATAGAAAAAAAAACAGCAAAGAAAAAAATTGAAATATTCATAAGTCTAAGAATGAGCAAGAAGAATACATAAACAAAAAAACCACTAAAACATCTTAAATATAGGTTTACCGGACTACATAGTTCGAGCAATTAAACTTGAGCTTCGAGCGATGGTCAAATTTTCAGTTGAAGTCCTTCCTTTCTTTCACAAGGTAGCTTCAAGCTTGAGCTTTCGTTTCTGGCTTCGAGCACTCTACGGTTTGTTAAATGCAATTGAGGTCCTTCCTTTCACTTGAGCTCGAGCGATGGTTGAAATTTCTGATCTGCGAGAGGGATGATCGGTTGAAATTTCTACGAGAGGGATGGTCAAATTTTGAGGAGGGATTTTTTAGAGAAGAGATGTTGATCATGTCTGTGCTTAGTGGCAAAGAAGATAATTTTTCATGTAAGCCTTTTCTTTTGTTTTTAATTTCAATTGTTATATTTATTTAATTAACTAACCTTACACCAACTCGAGTAAGGGATAAAAATTAAAAACACTAGCACGTGCCATTTAAATAAATATTTTTTTATATATTAATTTCTGACATATGTTTGTGGCGGTCCAGGAAACTGCCGCAATATATTTATTTACTTGCAGTTTTTGAAAACTGCCGCTAAATATTTGCAGCTAACATAACAATTATTTGTAGTGACATGCAAAACCAAACCTCTCTCAACATGGAACCAACCCATTATTCCCACTTTCTCCCTTGTATTTCCCTCATTCTTCTACTCAACCCTTTTCTAGCTTTAACTCATTCGACCTCGTCTCACAACACAAAACCCTTATCAGTGTCAATCTCATCGACAATATGATTGGAACACATAAAGGAGGCTCGGTTAAAGGAATTTCCGAACTTAAGAAGTACCTCTCGAGCCTCGGATACATAGCTAAGACGAGCACCACATCACTGCACGATGATGATGATTTTTTCGATGAAAAATTTGAGTTAGCCATAAAACTTTACCAAAGATTCTTCAAGCTCCAAGTAAATGGAATCTTGGACGCCAACACAATTTCCAAATTGAAGAAGCCTCGTTGTGGGGTGGCAGTTTTTTTTTCCGACCAAGTAAAAATTTTGTCAAATGACACTTTCACTCGCTCCAAATACACCTTCTTTCCGGGCCAGCCCAAATGGCCACCCAACAAGAGAAACCTAACATATTCGTTTCCACAAGGCGCGAGGGCCGATTTGAAACGGGCCATTTTGGATGCGTGTATATTATGGGCCAATGCGTCGCCTTTTATGTTCATGTACATTGAAGATTACAAAAATGCCGATATCAAGATCAGCTTTCGAGTGCAGGACCATGAGGATGGTAATTTGTTTGATGGGCCCAAAGGAATTTTGGCCCATGCTTTCCCTCCATCGGATGGTAGGCTTCACTATGATAGAGATGAGACTTGGGCTAATAGTGTTGTGCCTGGTGCATTTGCTTTGAGGTCTATTGGGCTTCATGAACTGGGACATGTTCTTGGACTGGGCCATTCCACCGATGGTAGTGCAATTATGTGGCCTACCGTAGGGGATGGGCTTCGAAAGGGTTTGGGTGAGGATGATATTGATGGAATTAGGGCTTTGTACCCATTATAAGTGGAGATTTCTTCAATTTGTGATATGGATAATAACCTATATTTACCTGATGTGCTCTTGCACCTCGAACCGGCTCTCCACTGATCCTCTACCGCTTGCTCTCCGGAGACCTGCAAAGACGCCGGAGGAGTTCCCGACGTTAAACCTCCGACGCTCAAGTCGGTAAAGGATAGAGGAGAGTTGTATGTAACTGTAGGTAGTATTAGGGTTTGTAGAGTGTGATGATTACCTTTACCTTCTTTCCCATCTCACCTATTTATATGGAGTTATTAGCTTTCCTTGTATGCTTTATTCCTCTCCCGTCTGATCATTTGTTCCTTTCTTCATCCTGGCCCTACACATGTTCCATGTGGGTCTCTTTCATAACTACCCTTCTAGCCCGACTCTTAGCTCTCCACAAGTCAACTAGCACCCGTAGGATCTCCCCATTATACTCTCTTGGCTTAATTCCGCTCCATCCCATTGAGCTCTCCCCATACCGAGCTCTTCCTATGTCTAGCTCTCCTTATACTGAGCTCTTCATGTACCTAGCTCTCCTTATACCGAGCTCTTACCATCACCAACCCTCATCACTGTTCGGAGCTATTCTCTAGCCGAGCTACTCAATTCACCGAGCTTTTACCATCCCATGTTGCTGTTATACCCTTGGGACCGAGCTGGTAGTGCTCTTTTGAGCGGAGTTAATCGTGCTCTCAATATGTCGGGCTACTATACCCTAATGAGCTAGACTATTAATGTTTCCAATAGACCGAGCACGTAGTGCTCCTTCTGAGTCGAGCTAACAATGCTCTTGCTCTGTCGAGCTACTACTTCGATCGGACCTATGGCTTAACTCTGATTTCGGTAAACCGAGCTGGTCCATGTTCGCCTTACCGAGCTTTCCTCTATGCTATATCATCTCATCTAGAAACGTGTGTTTTCGAAAAAAATATTAATTTAATTACTTCATCAATTATATTTAACCGTCATTGTTCATCAGACGCTCGCCATTTGGCCTGTATTCACTCGATATATACTCTCATTTTCCATCCATTTTTTTCTCAAATCACTCGATATATACTCTCATTCGGCTATGGTGGTTATTACACTAAAGTTCCGTTAAAAAATTGTAAGAATCGGGGTTAAAACTGGTGCGGTCCCACGCAGATGAAACGCATCAATAGAGAAAGCCCAAATGAAGCCCAAGTGGGGTATCATCCCAAAACCAATTGGTGGAAGGAGGAGTAACCCATTAGACTTATAAGGTGGGTCTATTTTCCATGTATAAACGACGTGGGACAACTCACAAGTCATATTCTAACAAAAATATTTTTATTGACTACAAATATTTTTTTAATGATTTTTTTGGTTATTTAGTTTTAAATTTCTTGTAGTGATAATTTGTAGAATGGAGCACGTATAGCCATTGCGTTAGCCTTACGTCAAAATTTGTAGCGGATCACAAAATAAGTGAGACAAATAAATAGAATTCTAAATTGAAACGAAAGTGTCAAAGAACAAAATTTGACGCAGATAATTTACAATTTTCTATGTCACTTTACTGTGATTATGCTTTCAGTATGTTCAAAATCTCCAAAATCTCACACATGGTGGACAATGGACAAGATGTCCAGAATGACAATTCATATATCACCTAGTCAAAATCACTATAATCTAAAAGTTTCAACTCAATTCTACACTACAAAAAAATTGTTATATTCCAACGGAAAATCCTATGGTGATTTATTCCAATGGAAATTCCAACGGATATTCCAATGGTATAGCTTCTGTTGGAATGATTCCAACGGAAATTTCAACGAAAATATTCCGTTAGAAATGTATTTTTCATTGGAATTTTAGATGGAATTTGATGATTCCAACGGCTATATTTCCAACGGATTTTGGCCGTAGGAATTTCCGTTGGAATATACAATTTCCGTTGGAATCTTTATTTTCACCACCGTTGGAAAATCTACTGTTGGAATCGTCAAAATCCAACGAAAATTCCAATGAAAAATTCATTCCAACGGAATATTTTTGTTGGAATTTCCGTTGGAATTATTCCAACAGAAATAATAACATTGAAATATCCATTGGAATTGCCGTTGGAATTTTATTGGAATATATTTCCGTTGGAATTTTATCATTTTCTTGTAGTGCTAATTTCCATTTTCTGTTACACGGGTGCGGTTCCATGGACGAAGCGCACTAAAGCAGGGAAATCCAAATGAAGCCCAAGTAAGGTTCTATCTCAAAACTTATTGGTGGTAGGAAAAGTAACCCACTAGATTATAAGTTATGCCTATTTTCCCTGTATTGACGATGTGGGACAACTCACAAGTGTATATTATAACAGGAATTGATTCCATCTAAAAAATTAATTCGTCAAATTCTCTAAGTAGCTTGTTGAAAAATAACTTATTGTATCATCGTT